>BKZX01025931.1:0-14249 GCA_014362285.1 Fagus crenata | reverse complement strand
TAATCTAGGGAGTCTGATGTGGCAGGATTTGGAAGAGCCAAAAAAGTTTCTCTCTATTTCGGGTTTTAGTTTAGATTATAGATTATAAATTATAGATATATTTCATATTCTACAATATATCATTCAATCACACTATAATTAAATTTCATTTTACTAATGGTATTCCAAAACAATCACTAATAGGTGGATATTAATTGGTGGGGTATTAATACGTGGATTCCGAAACAATCAGGATATTAATTGGTGGGGTATTAATTGGTAGAATAACAGAAAAATGCTGATTCAATTAGGTGGAGGAGAAAATTTAGGAGGTCATTAAGGGAATGAGATTGATTAATCTAGAGAGTCTGATGTGGCAGGATTTGGACGAGCCAAAAAAGTTTCTCGCTGTTCCGAGTTTTAGTTTAGATTATAGATTATTGATATATTTCATTTTCTACAACATATCATTCAATGACACTATAATTAAATTTCATTTGACTAATGGCATTCCAAAACAATCACAAATAGAGGGATATTAACTGGTGGGGTATTAACACGTGGATTCCAAAACAATCGAGAAATTAATTGGTGGGGTCCTGAATGGTGGAATAACGGAAAAATGCTGAATCAATTAGGTGGAGGAGAAAATTTAAGAGGTCATTAAAGGAATGAGAAGGATTAATTTAGAGAGTCTGATGTGGCAGGATTTGGATGAGCCAAAAAATTTCTCTCTGCTCCGAGTCTTAGTTTATATTATAGATTATAGATATATATCATTTTCTACAATATATCATTCAATCACACTATAATTAAATTTCATTTGACTAATGGCATTCTAAAACAATCACTAATAGGTGGATATTAACTGGTAGGGTATTAATACGTGGATTCCAAAACAATCAGGAAATTGATTGGCGGGGTATTAATTGGTGGAATAATGGAAAAATGCTGATTCAATTAGGTGGAAGAGAAAATTTAAGAGGTCATTAAGGGAATGGGATGGATTAATCTAGAGAGTCTGATGTGCTAGGATTTGGAAGAGTCAAAAAAGTTTCTCTTTGTTCCGAGTTTTAGTTTAGATGATAGATTATAGATTATATATATATATATATTTCATTTTCTACAATATATCATTCAATCAAACTATAATTAAATTTCATTTGACTAATGGCATTCCAAAACAATCACTAAGAGGTGGATATTAATTGGTCGTGTATTAATACGTCGATTCCGAAACAATCAGGATATTAATTGGTGGGGTAGTAATTGGTGGAATAACGGAAAAATGCTGATTCAATTAGGTGGAAGAGAAAATTTATGACGTCATTAAGGGAATGGGATGGATTAATGTAAAGAGTCTGATGTGGTAGGATTTGGAAGAGTCAAAAAAGTTTCTCTTTGTTCCGAGTTTTAGTTTAAATGATAGATTATAGATTATATATATATATATATATTTCATTTTCTACAATATATCATTGAATCAAACTATAATTAAATTTCATTTGACTAGTGGCATTCCAAAACAATCACTAATAGGTGGATATTAACTAGTAGGGTATTAATACGTGGATTCCAAAACAATCAGGAAATTAATTGGTGGGGTAGTAATTGGTGGAATAACGGAAAAATGCTGATTCAATTAGGTGGAAGAGAAAATTGATGAGGTCATTAAGGGAATGGGATGGATTAATGTAGAGAGTCTGATGTGGTAGGATTTGGAAGAGTCAAAAAAGTTTCTCTCTGTTCCGAGTTTTAGTTTAGATTATGGATTATAGATTATATATATATATTTTACTTTCTACAATATATCATTCAATCAAACTATAATTAAATTTCATTTGACTAATGGCATTCCAAAACAATCACTGATAGGTGGATATTAATTGGTGGGGTATTAATACGTCGATTCCGAAACAATCAGGATATTAATTGGTGGGGTGTTAACTGGTGGAATAACGAAAAAATGCTGATTCAATTAGGAGGAGGAGAAAATTTGAGAGGTCATTAGGGGAATGGGATGGATTAATCTAGAGAGTCTGATGTGGCAGGATTTGGAAGAGCCAAAAAAGTTTCTTTCTGCTCCGAGTCTTAGTTTATATTATAGATTATAGATATACGTCATTTTCTACAATATATCAGTCAATCACACTATAACTAAATTTCATTTGACTAACGGCATTCTAAAACAATCACTAATAGGTGGATATTAACTGGTAGGGTATTAATACGTGGATTCCAAAACAATCAGGAAATTAATTGGTCGGGTAATAATTTGTGGAATAACGGAAAAATGGTGATTAAATTAGGAGGAGGAAAAAATTTAAGAGGTCATTAAGGGAATGGGATGGATTAATCTAGAGAGTCTGATGTGGCAGGATTTGGAAGGGCCAAAAAAGTTTCTCTCTGCTCCGAGTCTTAGTTTATATTATAGATTATAGATATATGTCATTTTCTACAATATATCATTCAATCACACTATAATTAAATTTCATTTGACTAATGGCATTCCAAAACAATCACTAAAAGGTGGATATTAATTGGTGGGGTATTAATACGTGGATTCCGAAACAATCAGGATATTAATTGGTGGGGTATTAATTGGTAGAATAACGGAAAATGCTGGTTCAATTAGAAGGAGGAAAAAATTTAAGAGGTCATTTAGGGAATGGGATGGATTAATCTAGAGTGTGATGTGGCAGGATTTGGAAGAGCCAAAAAAGTTTCTCTCTGTTGCGAGTTTTAATTTAGATTATAGAGTATAGATTATAGATATATTTCCTTTTCTACAATATATCATTCAATCACATTATAATTAAATTCGATTTGACTAATGGCATTCCAAGACAATCACTAATAGGTGGATATTGACAGCTGGGGTATTAATACGTAGATTCCAAAACAATCATGAAATTAATTGGTGGAATAACGGAAAAATGCTACTTCAATAAGGAGGAGGAGAAAATTTAAGCGGTCATTATGGGAATGGGATGGATTAATCTAGAGAGTGTAATGTGGCAGGATTTGGAAGAGCCAAAAAAAGTTTCTCTCTGTTCCGAGTTTTAGTTTAGATTATAGATTATAGATTATAGATATATTTCCTGTTCCACAATATATCATTTAATAACACTATAATTAAATTTCATTTGACTAATGGCATTTCAAAACAATCACTAGTAGGTGGATGCTAACTGGTGGGGTATTAATACGTGGATTCCAAAACAATTTGGAAATTAATTGGTGGGGTAATAATTTGTGGAATAACGGAAAAATGCTGATTAAATTAGGAGGAGGAAAAAATTTAAGAGGTCATTAAGGGAATGGGATGGATTAATCTAGAGAGTCTGATGTGGCAGGATTTGGATGGGCCTAAAAAGTTTCTCTGTGTTCTGAGTTTTTGTTTGGATTATAGATTATATATTATAGACATATTTCCTTTTCTAATATAGATTATTCAATCACACTATAATTAAATTTCATTTGACTAATGGCAGTCCAAAACAGTCACTAATAGGTGGATATTAACTGGTGGGGTATTAATACGTGAATTCCAAAACAATCAGAAAATTATTTGGTGTGGTATTAATTGGTAGAATAACGGAAAAATGCTGATTCAGTTAGGTGGAAGAGAAAATTTGAGAGGTCATTAAGGGAATGGGATGGAGTAATGTAGAAAGTCTCATGTGGTAGGATTTGGAAGAGCCAAAAAAGTTTCTTTCAGTTCTGAGTTTTAGTTTAGATTATAGATTATAGATATATTTCATTTTCTACAATATATCATTCAATCACACTATAATTAAATTTCATTTGACTAATGGCATTCCAAAACAATCACTAATTGGTGGATATTAACAGGTGGGGTATTAATACATGGATTCCAAAACAATCAGGAAATTAATTGGTGGGGTACAAAATGGTGGAATAACGGAAAAATGCTGATTCAATTAGGTGGAGGAGAAAATTTAAGATGTCATTAATGGAATGGGATGGATTAATCTAGAGAGTCTGATGTGGCAGGATTTGGAAGAGCAAAAATGGTTTCTCTCTGCTCCGAGTCTTAGTTTATGTTATAGATTACAGATATATGTCATTTTCTACAATATATCATTCAATCACACTATAATTAAATTTCATTTGACTAATGGCAGTTCAAAACAGTCACTAAAAGGTGGATATTAACTGGTGGGGTATTAATACGTGAATTCCAAAACCATCAGGAAATTAATTGGTGGGGTATTAATCGGTAGAATAACGGAAAAATGCTGTTTCAATTAGGTGGAAGAGAAAATTTGAGAGGTCATTAAGGGAATGGGATGGAGTAATGTAGAAAGTCTCATGTGGTAGGATTTGGAAGAGCCAAAAAAGTTTCTTTCAGTTCTGAGTTTTAGTTTAGATTATAGATTATAGATATATTTCATTTTCTACAATATATCATTTAATCACACTATAGTTAAATTTCATTTGACTAATGGCATTCCAAAACAATCACTAATTGGTGGATATTTACAGGTGGGGTATTAATACGTGGATTGCAAAACAATCATGAAATTAATTGGTGGGGTACAAAATGGTGGAATAACGGAAAAATGCTGATTCAATTAGGTGGAGGAGAAAATTTAAGAAGTCATTAAGGGAATGGGATGGATTAATTTGGTGAGTTTGTTGTGGCAGGATTTGGAGGAGCCAAAAAAGTTTCTCTCTGTTCCAAGTTTTAGTTTAGATTATAGATTATAGATAGATTTCCTTTTCTACAATATATGATTCAATCACACTATAATTAAATTTCATTTAACTAATGGCATTCCAAAACAATCACTAACAGGTGGATATTAATTGGTGGGGTATTAATACGTGGATTCCGAAACAATCAGGAAATTAATTGACGGGATATTAATTGGTGGAATAACGGAAAAATGCCAATTCAATTAGGTGGAAGAGAAAATTTAAGAGGTCATTAAGGGAATGGGATGGATTAATCTAAAGAGTCTGATGTGGTAGGATTTGGAAGAGTGAAAGAAGTTTCTCTCTGTTCCGAGTTTTAGTTTAGATTATAGATTATAGATTATAGATACATTTCATTTTCTACAATATATCATTCAATCAAACTATAATTAAATTTCATTTGACTAATGGCATTCCAAAACAAACACTAATAGGTGGATATTAATTGGTGAGGTATTAATACGTCGATTACGAAACAATCAGGATATTAGTTGGTGGGGTGTTAACTGGTGGAATAACGGAAAAATGCTGATTCAATTAGGAGGAGGAGAAAATTTAAGAGGTCATTAAGGGAATGGGATGGATTAATCTAGAGAGTCTGATGTGGCAGGATTTGGAAGAGCCAAAAAAGTTTCTCTCTGCTCCGAGTCTTAGTTTATATTATAGATTATAGATATATGTTATTTTCTACAATATATCATTCAATCACACTATAATTAAATTTCATTTGACTAATGGCATTCCAAAACAATCACTAACAGGTGGATATTAATTGGTGGGGTATTAATTGGTGGAATAATGGAAAAATGCTGATTCAATTAGGAGTAGAAAATTTTAGAGGTCATTGAGGGAATGGGATGGATTAATCTAGAGAGTCTGTTGTGGCAGGATTTGGAAGAGCCAAAAAAGTTTCTCTCTGTTCCGAGTTTTAGTTTAGATTATGGATTATTGATTGTAGATATATTTCCTTTTCTACAATATATCATTCAATCACATTATAATTAAATTTCATTTGACTAATGATATTCCAAAACAATCACTAATAGGTGGATATTAATTGGTGGGGGATTAATACGAGGATTTCGAAACAATCAGGATATTAATTGGTGGGTATTAATTGGTGGAATAACAGAAAAATGCTGATTCAATTAGGAGGAGGAAAAAATTTAAGAGGTCATTAAGGGAATGGGATGGATTAATCTAAAGAGTCTGATGTGGTAGGATTTGGAAGAGCAAAAAAAGTTTCTCTCTGTTCCAAATTTTAGTTTAGATTATAGATTATAAATTATAGATATATTTGATTTTCTACAATATTTCATTCAATAACACTATAATTAAATTTCATTTGACTAATAGCATTCCAAAACAATCACTAATAGGTGAGTATTAATTGGTGGGGTATTAATATGTGGATTCCGAAACAATCAGAATATTAATTGGTAGGGTATTAATAGGTGGAATAATGGAAAAATGCTGATTCAATTAGGAGGAGGAGAAAATTTAAGAGGTCATTAAGGGAATGGGATGGATTAATCTAGAGAGTCTGATGTGGTAGGATTTAAAAGAGCCAAAAATGTTTCTCTCTGTTCCGAATTTTAGTTTGGATTGTAAATTATAGATTATAGATATATTTCCTTTTCTAATATATATCATTCAATCACACTATAATTAAATTTCATTCGACTAATGGCATTCCAAAACAATCACTAATTTAGAGAGTTTGATGTGGCAGCTTTTTTTCATTATTTTTGTAAAAATATGTTTCTGGCAAAGCAACTTAACTAAGGAGAAGGAATAAATAATAACAATAATGAAAACTAAAAAAAAAAAAAAAAAAAAAAAAAAAAGAAAAGAAAGAAAACAAAATTGTAAAAGAGAAATTGTAAATAATTTTTCTATACGCTTAAAAATAAAAATGATCATTTTTTTTTTTTTATATCTAAACAAATGTATTATACTAACTCTATAAAGATAACTACCAATAACTTTCTAGCCTGGTTGTATCGATTCATTTCAATGGGGGTTTATATCCCGAGGTTGTATTCACTTAGGAAAAAAAAAAAAAACTTACTTCACATCGGTTGTGAATTTCATTCACTTTGGTGAACCTCAATTGTTCCATCTAGGGATTCTAAATATTCAGAGGTTTCTCATTTTTGTTTAACTTACAACAGTTTGATTGTACAAATAAATAATACAATTTGTCGCATATTTATCCCATCTTTACCTTTTTTTACGTTATTTTATTTCTCTTTTCATATCTTTTTGGGCAATTTATCACTTATAAATAATCACATAAAGAATATCTATGACCTTAGAAGTCCATCATATAACAAATTGGTCCACGAAGATAAAAATGACAATGTCATCTGAAGTCTAAAACGTATCACTTAGGAAATTTGAACACATTGAAAAAAAAAAAAAAAAAATGTTAAGATGTTATTCCCTCTGACCCAAAAAAAAAAAAGTCGTCTAAAAAATTGCCTCTTTTGGTTATCTCTAAAATGATAGTCCATTGATATCCTAAATCTCAGATAATTTGAATGTTGTCTGATCAATTGTAATATGAGTATTGGAAATTAATTTATACTTAAGACGTACCCCCAAAAATATATTAAAAAGATTGATGTCAAGCTATTTAGCATATCCAATTGTATAAAAATAAAATGATCGAGTCAAACTATATTTTATATGCAATTAGATAGTATGAGAAATTGTTAAAAAAACATTTTTGGTTGCAAAAAATATAGGACTACAAATTAACCAAGCAAAAATACTTCAAGTATATCTAATTGTATATATATATATTAAAAAAAAAAAAAAAAAACAGGTTAAACTAAATTTATATTCAATTAAATTAATTCAAAAAATTGTAAAATATATATATATATATATTTTGCAAAAAATGTAGGACTACAACTTAACCTAGCAAAAATACATCGAATGTAAGATATACAATAAGTTATTGCTCTCTGCTCTGAGTTTTAGTTTAGATTATAGATTATAGATATATGTCTTTTTCTACAATATATCATTCACTCACACTATAATTAAATTTCATTTGACTAATAGCAATCCAAAACAATCACTAATAGGTGGATATTAACTGGTGGGGTATTAATACGTGGATTCCAAAACAATCAGGAAATTAATTGGTGGGGTATTAATTGGTGGAATAATGGAAAAATGTTGATTCAATTAGGAAGAGGAGAAAATTTAAGAGGTCATTAAGGGAATGGGTTGGATTAATCTAGAGACTCTGATGAGGCAGGATTTGGAAGAGCCAAAAAATTTTCTCTCTGTTCCGAGTTTTAGATTAGATTATAGATTACAGATTATAGATATATTTCCTTTTCCACAATATATCATTCAATCACACTATAATTAAATTTCATTTGACTAATGGCATTCCAAAACAATCACTAATAGGTGGATATTAACTGGTGGGGTATTAATACGTGGATTCCAAAACAATCAGGAAATTAATTGGTGGGGTATTTATTGGTGGAATAACGGAAAAATGCTGATTCAATTAGGAGGAGGAGAAAATTTAAGAGGTCATTAAGGGAATGGGATGGATTAATCTAGAGAGTCTGATATGGCAGGATTTGAAAGAGCCAAAAAATTTTCTCTCTGTTTCGAGTTTTAGTTTAGATTATAGATTATAGATTATAGATATATTTTCTTTTCCACAATATATCATTCAATCACACTATAATTAAATTTTATTTGACTAATGGCATTCCAAAACAATCACTAATAGGTGGATATTAACTGGTGGGGTATTAATACGTGGATTCCAAAACAATCAAGAAATTAATTGGTGGGGTATTAATTGGTGGAATAACGGAAAAATGCTGATTCAATTAGGAGGAAGAGAAAATTTAAGAGGTCATTAAGGGAATGTGATGGATTAATCTAGAAAGTCTGATGTGGCAGGATTTGGAAGAGCCAAAAAAGTCTCTCTGCTCCGAGTCTTAGTTTATGTTATAGATTATAGATATATGTCATTTTCTACAATATATCATTCAATCACACTATAATTAAATTTTATTTGACTAATGGTAGTCCAAAACAGTCACTAATAGGTGGATATTAACTGGTGGGGTATTAATACGTGAATTCCAAAACAATCAGGAAATTAATTGGTGGGGTATTAATTGGTAGAATAACGGAAAAATGCTGATTCAATTAGGTGGAAGAGAAAATTTGAGAGGTCATTAAGGGAATGGGATGGAGTAATGTAGAAAGTCTCATATGGCAGAATTTGGAAGAGCCAAAAAAGTTTCTCTCTATTCCGAGTTTTAGTTTGGATTATAGATTATAGATTATAGATATATTTCCTTTTCCACAATATATCATTCAATCACACTATAATTAAATTTCTTTTGACTAATGGCATTCCAAAACAATCACTAATAGGTGGATATTAACTGGTGGGGTATGAATACGTGAATTCCAAAACAATCAGGAAATTAATTGGTGGGGTATTAATTGGTGGAATAACAGAAAAATGCTGATTCAATTAGGAGGAGGAGAAAATTTAAGAGGTCATTGATGGAATGGGATGGATTAATCTAGACAGTCTGATGTGGCAGGATTTGGAAGAGCAAAAAAAGTTTCTCTCTGTTCCGAGTTTTAGTTTAGATTATGGATTATAGATATATTTCCTTTTCTACAATATATCATTCAATCACACTATAATTAAATTTCATTTAACTAATGGCATTCCAAAACAATCAGTAATAGGTGGATATTAATTGGTGGGGTATTAATACGTGGATTCCGAAACAATCGGGATATTAATTGGTGGGGTATTAATTGGTTGAATAATGGAAAAATGCTGATTTAATTAGGAGGAGGGGAAAATTTAAAAGGTCATTGAAGGAATGTGATGGATTAATCTAGAGAGTCTAATGTGGCAAGATTTGGAAGAGCCAAAAAGGTTTCTCTCTGCTCCGAGTTTTAGTTTATATTAGACTATAACCTGCGCAATGCGCGACGTTTTTTCATTATTATTCTAAAAATATGTTTTTAACAAAGCAATTTAACTAAGAAGAAGGAATAAATAATAAAAATAATGAAAACTTAAAAAAAAAATATGAAAAGAAAACAAACGTGTAAAAGAGAAAATGTAAAGAATTTTTCTTTACGCATAAAAATAGAAATGATCGTTTTTATTATATCTCATCAAATGTATTATACTGATTTTTATTATATTTCATCAAATGTATTATACTAAGTCTATAAAGATAACTACCAATAGCTTTCTAGTCTAGTTGTATCGATTCATTTCAATGGGGGTTTATATTCCGGGATTGTATTCACTTAGCAAAAAAAAAATAAAAAATCTCACTTCACATCGTTTGTGAATTTCAATCACTTTCGTGAACCTCAATTGTTCCATATAGGGAGTGTAAATGTTCAGAGGTTTCTCATTTTTGTTTAACTTACAACACTTTGATTGTACAAATAAATAAAACCAATTTGTCGCATATTTATGCTATCTTTACCTTTACTTTCTTTTATTTCTCTTTGCATATCTTTTTGGGCAATTTATCACTTATGAATAATCACATAAACAATATCTATGACCTTAGAAGTCCATCATATAACAACTTGGTACACGGAGATAAAAATGACAATATCATCTTAAGTCTAAAACGTATCTCTTAGGAAACTTTAACACATAAAAATATATATATATATTAAGATGTTATTCCCTCTGACCCAAAAAAAAAAAAAAAAGTCTACATAATTGTCTCTTTTGGTTATCTCTAAAATGATAGTCCATTGATATCCTAAATCTCAGATAATTTGAATGTTGCCTCATCAATTGTAATATGAGTATTGGAAAATAATTTATACTTAAGACGTACTCTCAAAAATATATTAAACAGATTGATGTCAAGCTATTTAGCATATCCAATTGTATAAAAATAAAATGATTGAGTCAAACTATATTTTATATGTAGTTAGATAGTATGAGAAATTGTTAAAAAAAAAACATTTTTGGTTGCAAAAAATAGAGGACTACAATTTAACCAAGCAAAAATACTTCGAATATATCTAACTGTATAAAAATAAAAAAAAATCAAGTCAGACTAAATTTTTATGCAGTTAAATTGTATCAGAAATTGTAAAAAAAAAAAAAAATTCTTAGTTGCAAAAAATAGAGGATTACAACTTAACCAAGCAAAAATACTTCGGATATATCCAATTGTATAAAATATATATATATATATATATATATATTTGTTGCAAAAAATAGAGGACTACAACTTAACCAAGCAAAAATACTTTGAATGTAAGATATACAATAAGTTATTGCTCTCTGCTCCGAGTTTTAGTTTAGATTATAGATTATAGATATATGTCATTTTCTACAATACATCATTCAATCACACTATAATTAAATTTCATTTGACTCGTGGCATTCCAAAACAATCACTAATAGGTGGATATTAACTAGTAGGGTATTAATACGTGGATTCCAAAACAATCAGGAAATTAATTGGTGGGATATTAATTGGTGGAATAATGGAAAAATGCTAATTCAATTAGGAGGAGGAGAAAATTTAAGAGGCCATTAAGGGAATGGGATGGATTAATCTAGACGAGAAGGAATTAAAATTGGAAACAAATTTGCAATGGCCAAAAAAGTTTCTCTCTGCTCTGAGTTTTCGTTTAGATTGTAGATTCGATTAGGAGGAGGAGAAAATTTAAGAGGCCATTAAGGGAATGGGATGGATTAATCTAGAGGGTCTGATGTGGCAAGATTTGGAGGAGCCAAAAAAGTTTCTCTTAGTTCCGAGTTTTAGTTTAGATTATGGATTATAGATTATAGATATATTTCCTTTTCTCCAATATATCATTCAATCGCACTATAATTAAATTTCATTTGACTAATGACATTCCAAAACAATCACTAATAGGTGGATATTAATTGGTGGGGTATTAATACGTGGATTCCGAAATAATCAGGATATTAATTGGTGGGGTATTAATTGGTGGAATAACGGAAAAATGCTGATTCAATTAGGAGGAGGAGAAAATTTAAGAGGTCATTAAGGGAATGGGATTGATTAATCTAGAGAGTCTGAAGTGGCAGGATTTGGAAGAGCCAAAAAAGTTTCTCTCTGCTCCGAGTTTTAATTTAGATTGTAGATTATATATATATATATATATATATTTCCTTTTCTGCACTAATAGGTAGATATATCTTTGAATCACACTATAGTTAAATTTCATTTGAATAATGGTATTCCAAAACAATCACAAATAGGTGGATATTAATTGGTGGGATATTCATACGTGGATTCCAAAACAATCAGAATATTAATTGGTGGGGTATGAGTTGGTGGAATGACGGAAAAGTGTTAATTCAATTAGGAGGAGGAGAAAATTTAAGAGGCCATTAAGGGAATGGGATGGATTAATCTAGATGAGAAGGAATTAAAATTGGAAACAAATTTGGAATGGCATGAATTTTTGTGGAGATAGAGAGTCTGATGTGGCAGGATTTGGAGGAGCCAAAAAAGGTTCTTTCCGCTCCAAGTTTTTGTTTAGATTGTAGATTCGATTAGAAGGTGGAGAAAATTTAAGAGGCCATTAAGGGAATGGGATGGATTAATCTAGAGAGTCAGATGTGGCAAGATTTGGAGTAGCCAAAAAAGTTTTTCTTTGTTCCGAGTTCTAGTTTAGATTATAGATATATTTCCTTTTCTACAGTATATCATTCAATCACACTATAATTAAATTTCATTTGACAAATGACATTCCAAAACAATCACTAATAGGTGGATATTAATTGGTGGGGTATTAATACGTGGATTCCAAAACAATTAGGATATTAATTGGTGGAATAACGGAAAAATGTTGATTCAATTAGGAGGAGAAGAAAATTTAAGAGGTCATTAAGGGAATGGAATGGATCAATCTAGAGAGTCTGATGTGGTAGGATTTGAAGGAGCCAAAAAAGTTTCTCTCTATTCTGAATTTTAGTTTAAATTATTGATTATAGATTATAGATATATTTCATTTTTTGCAATATATCATTCAATCACACTATAATTAAATTTCATTTGACTAATGGCATTCCAAAACAATTACTAATAGGTGGATATTAATTGGTGGGGTATTAATACGTGGATTCCAAAACAATCAGGATATTAATTAGTGGGGTATTAATTGGCGGAATAACGGAAAAATGCTGATTCAATTAGGAGGAGGAGAAAATTTAAAAGGTCATTAAAGGAATGTGATGGATTAATCTAGAGAGTCTAATGTGGCAAGATTTGGAAGAGTCAAAAAAGTTTCTCTCTGCTCCGAGTTTTAGTTTATATTAGACTATAACCCGCACAATGCGCGTCTTTTTTTCATTATTTTTCTAAAAATATGTTTCTAACAAAGCAACTTAACTAAGAAGAAGGAATAAATAATAAAAATAATGAAAAATAAAATAAAATAAGAAAACAAAACAAAAGTGTAAAAGAGAAAATGTAAATAATTTTTCTTTACGCTTAAAAATAGAAATGATCATTTTTATTATATCTCATCAAATGTATTATACTGATTTTTATTATATCTCATCAAATGTATTATACTAAGTCTATAAAGATTGCTACCAATAACTTTCTAGTCTAGTTGTATCGATTCATTTCAATGGGGGTTTATATTCCGGGATTGTATTCACTTAGCAAAAAAAAAAAAAAACTCACTTCACATCGTTTATGAATTTCAATTACTTTGGTGAGCCTCAATTGTTCCATATAGGGATTCTAAATGTTCAGAGATTTCTTATTTTTGTTTAACTTACAACACTTGGATTGTACAAATTAATATTATAATTTGTTGCATATTTATCCCATCTTTACCTTTTTTTACTTTCTTTTATTTCTCTTTTCATATCTTTTTGGGCAATTTTTCACTTATAAATAATCACATAAAGAATATCTGTGACCTTAGAAGTCCTTCATATAACAAATTGGTCCACGAAGATAAAAATGACAATGTCATCTTA
This sequence comes from Fagus crenata, assembly GCA_014362285.1. Taxonomy (NCBI): domain Eukaryota; kingdom Viridiplantae; phylum Streptophyta; class Magnoliopsida; order Fagales; family Fagaceae; genus Fagus; species Fagus crenata. The sequence continues at coordinate 526 of BKZX01025931.1, read as the reverse complement.
AGTCTAAAACGTAGCTCTTAGGAAACTTTAACACATAGGAAAAAAAAAATGTTAAGATGTTATTCTCTCTAACCCTTAAAAAAAAGAAAAAAAAAAAAAAAAAAAAAGTCTACAGAATTGCCTCTTTTGGTTCTCTCTAAAATAATAGTCCATTGATATCCTAAATCTTAGATAATTTAAATGTTGCCTCATCAATTCTAATATGAGCATTGGAAAATAATTTATACTTAACACATACCCCCAAAAATATATTAAACAGATTGTTGTCAAGCCATTTAGCATATCCAATTGTATAAAAATAAAATGATCGAGTTAAACTATATTTTATATGCAGTTAGATAGTATCAAAAATTGTTAAAAAAACATTTTTGGTTGTAAAAAATAGAGTACTACAACTTAACCAAGAAAAAATACTTCGAATATATCTAATTGTATAAAAATAAAAAAATCAAGTCAAACTAAATTTTATATGCAGCTAAATAGTATTAGAAATTGTAAAAAAAAAAAAAAAAAAAAAAAAAAAAAA
>BKZX01025930.1:0-20725 GCA_014362285.1 Fagus crenata | reverse complement strand
AAAAAAAAAAAAAAAAAAAAAACTTTTTAACATGTTGAACCCTTTAATTTGCATGCAACATTATTGCAATAATTTTGATAGGCACGAGAAAGAAAACTGTAGAGGCAAATGACATATATGTTGATTTATTTATTAATTTACTTATTTGCTGTAAAAATAAGTTTTTTTTGCTAAGTTAGGTGTGAAAAGAATAAGCCTGCTTATTTGCTGGTAAGTGCCGTAATGAGTACCAAAGTAACTTGATATAATTGGGTATGGCTTACCTCCAATGCTCCAGTGCACTGGAGGGAGCCATGACATGACATGTATCCAAAAAATGGACACGTGTCAGCCTGTGGCTCCCTCCAGTGCACTAGAGCACTGGAAGGAATCCTTTCCCGATATAATCAATTTTGTGAAAAAAAAAATAAAAAATAAAAAAGAAGCTAGTAAAAAAATGCAAAAGTAAGTTAAAGTTGTGGGACTCGCAAAAAGCAGATGTAACAAATTAAAAAATTGTAATAATTTAAAAAAATCAACGAACAACTAAACCAAAAGTTTGTCTTAAGAATTATGGGGTTTAAAATAATACAAAAAATTCCAATCATTCTATTCTATTTACATTAAGAAAAAAAAAAAAATTGGGGTGAGGCCTAGAGTGGGCATACAATTTGCAGATGTCGAGTGTTACCCCTGATCATGTAACTCAACTGATTGACACATCTTGGTGTTCTCTAAAGAAGGCATCCAAGCTCCTTAACTATCGAATTATTAAAAAAGAAAAATAAAAGTCAGGCTTTATAATGATTTCAGAGAAAGAAACAATTGAGTATTACGTTTTTCAAGGTAAAAAAAATGTCAAGGTTCAAGTCTATTATATAACTCTAGTTCAACTATCATCGTTATAATCTTACTTAGAGTGTAAGTAAAGTAACCGTCGATTAGTCTATGGTTAGTCTAGGATTGCTTTCTAATGTATTCATTGTAATATATAGAACTTAATAGTAAATATGTACCATTAAGGGTTTTTAGTCGTAGATATAGTCTTCTAAGATCAAACTACATTATTAATTCTTTGTGTTCTCCCTCTATTTCTCTCCACCTTCTTTATTTTCTCTTATATTTTCTAACATAGCATCATAATTATATTTTATCTTTTCTAGTATGGTATCAAAGCCAAGTTTCTATAGTCTCCATTAATCCATATATTTAATTGTTGGGGTCCTTTATTTTCTCTTTCATTTTCTCACATGATATTAGAATTATATTTTATCTTTCCTAGTATGGTATCAGAGTCAGGTTTCTATAATCTCCATTAATCAATATAATTAACCACTAGATCCTGGTTATCTCTCACCATTGCTATTAGTAATTCTACAATATCAATTGATTCATTCCCTTTCGTGGACAGTATCCATACAACCTTATACGTGTCTTTCTCAGATATGATATTTAATGACAAGACGATCTTTGTTGCGTATTACAAACCATGTTGATTGGTAGCCTCCTTTATTGGCTTACTTTTTAGTCATGCATCTTTATCATCTTCAGACCATGTTATTCGGACCACACCTCTGATCATTAGCATTTATTGAATTTCATTTTGGTAATGAGCCTTTATCATATTCGGACAAAGTTTTTCAAACCACAAATTTGATCAATAGCCTCCACATGTATGATATGCACTGTACCCCACATCCAAGTCTTAATTATCGCACATCCGATGTTGTTTTAACCTGTCATCTACTCTTCGTTTAATATCTTTCCAAACTCAAGTTGTTTTCAAATTTACATATTCTTATTAATAGTATCCAATCTGTACTTTGAAAAAGTACATATTGACAAAAGAAAGTGGTTGAAGAGACCGAAAGTACTTAAAAGAAATTAGGGCATTAAAAAACCAAGAGAAAGATCACAAAAATTTGGGAGTGAAGGTAATAAGATCATTCAAACCAAAATTTTCCTACATTATAAGCGACAAATATGATTTTTTTTTTTTCATTAGTTCCTCTTTATTTCATGATACAAATGTCAATATTGAAAATTTTGTGTGATGCCTTAAAATAATATGATATCCAAAAACTAAAACATATAAGTTTTGGACCCATTATTATTATTATATTAATCACTCACTATTATAGTTACTACCTGATGTTGGATTTAACTATTTCATGATGATTCCATCCCTTAGTTACTCTAGTCTCCATGTGATTTTTTTTCAATAATCAAACCTCCACTTGAGAGTCTCTCTACTAGCTTTTCCTTTGAACCATTACCAAAAACTTGACTTATTTCAACGCATTTATTTCGAGAGTTCGTTAAAAACGGTCAATAGAATACAATTTTGTATGGAAAGCCTTTTTATTTCTATAAATTTAATTTTAAATTGTTCTATGCTCTTTTTCATTTATTCTTTAATTTCTCTTTCCTTTTTTTTTTTTTTTTGGTAATTATTCTTCAAGCTCTTATTAAAACCAACCAAACTTTTTATCAGGGGCATGGTCACTTACCCAACCGAACCAAGGGTTCTTAACTTCTTAAATCACTTAATAAAATTTTAATATTCAAATCAATATTTTATAAGACCATATTATACTATTTCACTCAAAAAATTTCAATCCATTAATAGTGAAAAAAAGGTTGAAATTGAAATGTAAATACACACATATTTTGACAAATACATATGGTACCCAGCTCTTGGAATTGAAAGGTTGCTAAAATGCAATGAACACGTTGTTTGGTCATATTAAGTAAATGGTGGGGTATACTACTCTTGACAACAAGGTAGCATCACACGAGGAGCGTCTCCCTAATGTGGGTGATGTCCATCACCATGACCGGGGCCCCCATGATGGCCTGGTGCTTGAGGACCCTGACCATGCCAGCCTGGATGCCTTCATCACGACTATGACCATGAGGTGCATGACCATGCTTTCCATGATGCCCCCAAGATTATATTTGAATTCGAAGGACCCACACTTTTTCATTCTGAAGCCTTTTCATTATTGTGCTTCGGACTCCTTTTTTGATTGTTTAGGGAGCTTTTCTTCATTAGGCCAATCATTGCTTGGACCTGCCTCATTGTCATCACGACCTCTCTTGGCACGCACCATTGTACCATCTCTAGCACTAGCAGTATCAGAATCGACTTGTTGGACCATACTTTCATATTTAACTAGTACATCTGGCTCACTAACTAGTAGATGAATTCCACACTTCTTCACGTTAAATTCATTCCTAGTTCCAAAGGACAGCTCTATTTCATCTCCACTTTCCATCTTAGATTTATTTCTTTTGAGTGGAAAACGACATACAAGTGAATGATCTTCATAAATTTTAAGAATGGTACTGGATAGTGGACTACAAGTTTCTGTCCAGTCTCTTGTTTTATTTTTTATCATTGCGGAAGGAGGATCTCCATCTTGGGCTTCCCTCTTAGCTGCAAATACAACCCATATAAGCAACCCTTGGATTTCACCCTCTAAATGTGTAGGTACACAATAGGATATGGAAGATCCAATTCTCTTGTGGTTGAACCAATTTGGGACCTCACTAACAGGGAGTAAAATGGCATGAAGCTCATCACGCTTGAATAGACACTATTTCAAGAAAATTTCAAATCATAAAGTGATCAAAGAGGAAAAACTATTATCTATCTCTAAAGTATAAATTGATAGGAAAGTATGAATTAAATTATTTAACCATTCTACTAAGAGAGAGAGAGAGAGAGAACCTGGAGAAGATTCTTCCTGGAGTCATTTGCCAGATTGTTGCACCTTTCCATGTAAAAGGTTGGTGAAGATTGCAAACTCTCCAAGCCTTGAATCTCAACCAGTCTGTGGCAGTTACCAAGGAGAAAAGTTGGTGAATTTTTCATGTTCGATAGAATTGAGAGTCTTTCCATTGAAGTGCAGTCATCTACATCCAAGCTCTCTAAACTTGTGGGGAGTTCTGGAATTGATTGAAGACTGGTACATTTATTCAAATTCAATGAGCTTAATTTAGGAAGGCGACCGATGCCATGAGGTAGGTTACGAAAATTGTTTCTTGATAAATCCAATTCTTTGAGTGACGATAAACTCCCAAGATCAATGCGAATCCCACCTTCACACAAATTGAGGTTACTTAGTCTTAGAATTTTCAAATAACATAAACCAGATAAGGAAGTTGGTAGCAAAGTTATGGCATTGGAGTTTTTTGGTGATATCCACGATGAGAAACGTGACAACCAAGACTTTGAGGATTTTCCTTCACATCCATATATTGATACAGTTTTGAGATTCTTCAAAAGACCAAAGGAAAATGGTAGTTGCTTAATAGAAGTTTTGTTTGCAAGCAACTCTGATAAAGCTGTCATATTCCCCATTTCCTCCGGTAATGCATCAAGTTTTAAGCAGCCAGATAAGTTAAGAGTTTCAAGAGATTTTAAGTTAGAAATGCTTTGAGGAAGTTTCCTCAGGTTCTCGCATTCTTCTAAATTCAACAAAACAAGCCTTTCCATATATCCAATGGACTCATGAACCTCAACCAAGCTAGAGCAACCTTTAAGTATCAGTATTTCTAAATGTGGGACTTGTATGAAATTTGGTGATTTGATGAGATATTTGGAGTTGCTGAGATTAAGGACCTGCAACTTATTGAATACCTGTAAAAACAAATATCATTAAAATGAAAAATATAATAGAAAATTTCCTACAATTAGCATTAGTAGAGAAATAAAAGGCATTGTAAGATCTTTTTATATGTATTACTTTGATTTTCTTCCAGACTTGTTTGACATTACTATGCTGCATGTCAAGAACAATGAGGTTCTCTAGATGAAAATTTTGTGGTAGAAATTTCAGAGGGCATTTATGCCAACTAAGCCACCTTAGTTCTTTGGAAAGATGTTCAAAGCATCCTGTGAGATGGACACCATTGATTTGGAGCAATCTCAAATTTTTCATCTTTACAAATGCTTCTATTTTCAAATGTACATAATCAAGTACATGCGAATTTAGGATGAGACCCTCCACTGCTTCTGATCCCTAGCAACATAAACGACAATTATATTAGCACCAAACCTTTGAATTGAGTAGACTAATAGTCTCATCATAATTTTTTTTTTAAGATGTGATTAAAATTGCTTAAAATGTGATTCTATACCTGTAAAGTATTAGTTTTTTCTTGATTTAGATAAGTGCTGGAAAGATCATATAATAATGTTGATATATTTACTCAAACTATGATGCATGCTTGGCCAAAAAAACAAAACTCGGATGCATACGTATATAACACATATATCATGTATCTTTGTATGTGTGCATATGTTATTACAAATATAAATGCATTTGCCTCATACCATGTGTTTGTTTAGTACATTTAAGACATCCTCATGGAACCATAGCCGACTACGCTTTCCTGGATCATTGCAAGGTGACTTTTCGCGAACAATCTCCCTTCCCATATCTCGTATCACATCATGCATTCTCAACTCATTTTCTTTATTAATTGTTATGAGGGACCTCTGAATGAGAATACTAATACCAATATCTGGGAAGAAACCACAACCATTGAGTATTCTGCAAGCATATCCTTTGTCCATACCGATAAAAAAGCATGCAATATCGAGGAATATGTTCTTCACTATATCATCATCTAGTGAATCAAAGCTTATTCTAAGTATTTTTTGAATCTTGTCGTGAGGAATTTTTTGTAATTTTTCTATTGCACTTTTCCATTCAATAATACTTCTTCCTAATAGATAAGAACCCAAGACTTCAAGAGCTAATGGAAGTCCTTGAGCATACTTCACCACACCAATCGAAAGCTCCAAGTAATTATCTTCAATTGGATGGGCCATCCTAAAAGCATGCCTACTGAATAGTTGAAAAGATTCCTCATAATTCAATTCTTCAACCTTATATTTTAAGTATACTCCAAGTCCAGTGAGCAAGCGTTCATCTCTAGTTGTTACAATGACTCTACTTCCTGAACCAAACCATTTGGAGTTTCCGACTAATGAATGCACTTGTTTCAAGTCATCCACGTCATCAAGAACAACAAGAACTCTTTTACAACAGAATCTTTCCTTGATTAAATTAATTCCTCTATCGACATTTCCAATCTTAAAATTCTTCATTTTCAGTATATCAAAAAGAAGTTGTTCTTGTAAAACAACTAAACCATTGGGCTGTTCTGAAATTTCTCTAATGTTTAAAAGAAAACAGCTTCCTTCAAATCCATCACATATTTGGTTATAGATAGCCTTTGCTAGAGTTGTTTTCCCGATACCGCCCATCCCATAAATACCCACAATGCTAACATCTGGTTTTCCAAGATTTAATAAAGCTTTCATCTTTTCAACACCAGCAGCTATTCCTATTGGGTGTATGGCAACATTCAAGGGGGTGTAATTCACTTTATTCAAAACATCTTCAACAATCTTCTCTATGAACCTCGATTCACACCTGATCAAATAGAAAAAAGAAATACAAAATAAGTACTACAGAAGAAGAAGGATGTCGTCAATAATTTTGCTTCTTTTTTTCTTTTCATTTGGTGAACAAAGCCATGAATTATTTTACTGCAGCATGGTTAAAATATTATGCCTTTCAAATGCCATCCTGGGCGTAGTAATTTAGAATCGAGATTTATCTAAGAGGCATGATCATTATAATCTAGTAGACCGGGTATGAACATTAACCATGGTCTAATTCAACTTCAGTATTAACTTTTTGGTGTAACATTATATTGTATATTCATTTTATTGATCCTAACTCGGAATATATACTTGGTGAGAGAAGTGAAAAATCATGACTCATTAACATAGGGGTTAAAATCTTTTTTAACATAAAATAAGAATGATAATCTATAAATCAAATAAATTTTAAAGAGATAAAAATATTATCATAAAATATAAATAATTTTTTAACTATAGAACATTATAACAATGATATCAAAAAGAATTTTAATTTTGAAAGCATGAATTTAATTAAATAAAAATTAATTAATCATTAAATTGTATTGTCTTCATTCCTCTAATGTATTTTTCTGTTAACAATTAGAGTTAACAGAAAAACAGTTAGAGCTTCCTGTCTTTTCTAGTTTTCTATTTTTAAAGACAGTTTTCCATTTTCTAGGCCAAAAACTTGTTTGGTAACTTAAAAAAAAAAAAAAAAAAAAATGTTTCCAAACTATTGAATATAAATATATCAAAATTTTAGATCAGTTGGAATCTTGGTAGGATATATATTGATGCTAACAATCCACCATTTGGATCTAGATCTTACCACAATCCAACTAATAAAAGATCTGGATCGTTTAAACAATTGATCGGAAGTGGATTTTAACAACCATGCGGCTGAGACATTTGTTGAACAAAAATAAGTGGAAAAGCTAGCGCAAGACAATTAATAGACGGTAACATAATATATCATACCCATTCGCAACACTCTGGAGATCCCAGCCTGACAAATTTGCAGCTTCAGTAAGAGCTGCTCTCCACTTGTGCACCCTTTCCATCTCCGCCGTGAACCGCTCTTCATGCCTAGCGAATGCTTCGGCAAAAGTTCCAGTCTGTTTTCGGACATCGGATGGGTCCACATCATAAAAAACGGGGTAAACAGTGTGGCCTATAGTATTCTTACAGTGCATGATCTGAACCAGCTCATCAAGGCACCAACGGGAAGAAGCATTGCCTTTTGAGAAAACCACAACGGAAATTCTTGATTCTTGAATCGCTTTGACCAGTTCGGTGGAGATTTCCTTCCCTCTTGCAAGCTCATCGTCATCTCGGAAGGTGTGGATTCCAGCCTGGATCAAGGCCTTGTAAAGGTGATCGGTGAAGTTCTTGCGGGTGTCTTCACCTCTGAAACTCAGGAAGACGTCGTGATTCCAACTTTAAGACATGGAAAAAAGCAGTAGTAGAGGTGGAGCTGTTGTTGATTGTGGGTTGAAAGGTTCTGTTGCTGTGGTTGTCGGTGAGTTTATTAAAGAGGAAAAGTTTATTAGGAAATTATTAGGAAACCGGGCCGAGTCTTCTCTGCGTCTCACAGCCCGGGACCCATACACAGAGGGGAAATTTCTTGGGGAATTTCTTCGAGGACTTAAAAGCAGCAGTAGAGGTTGTTGTGGGTTGAAACGTTGTGTTTGACTGAGTAGAATGTAAATTGCTGTGGTTGTCAGTGAGTTTATTAAGGAGGAGAAGTTTATTAGGAAATTATTTTTAATAAATTATAATTAAAACGTATTTTAAAATAAACTAAACTTTAATAAAAAAAATCTTAAAATTGAATTTAAAGAGAGAGAGAGACATGTGTTTGGTTAAAAGGAAAATGAAGGAAACATAAGAATTAATTTTTTTACGTGACATCATTTATTTTATTTTATTTGTTCTTTCCTTTTCTTTTACTTTTGATATTATATATATTGGTGAAAATATTACATTGCTCAAGCTTTAGGCTAGCACTCAATTTCTCTCTCTCTCTCTCAAAATAGGTTTAATAAATGAAAATAGCATTTATGAAATATAGGTGATATTCAAAAATAGTATGTATATAACTAATTAACTCCATTAAGATTTAACAAAATGTTTTATTTGTAACAACCATATTGTGCAAAAAGTTAATTGTTTAAATTAAAAAAAGATTATGTTGATAAAGTAGATCAATGGTTAAAAAACATTATATGAAAAAAGAAATAATGAATTCACAGTTTATGCTAAGAAAGAAAAAGGAAAAAGAAGCTATAAGTGGCCGACAAGATTATGCTTTATTTTGGAGGTAAGAAAGAAGAAGAAAAGATAATGCTTTTTGCCATGGCACATGGAAAAGCAGCTTTGCAGTGCATCTCCCCCACCCGTATAAGAAATATATTAAGAATTGCATTGAATAAATAACTTTTATTATTAGACAAAAATACCCTCATACTGTTTTTCCTTCTCCCTTTTTTACTTTTTAGCCAGTACTTTTTAGCATGCTTTTAAAAATTAGACTGGATCGATCGGTTCAACCGTGAACCGGTGCCTAATCCAGTTCGATTATATTTAAAAACCGAAAATAAAGAGAAAAGCAACAAAAATCAGAAATCGTCGATTCAATCGGGAAAACCGTGAATTGAACTGATTCAACCGTGGTTTTAGAATGGTTGTCAAAACACACAATTTTGAGCAAAACAGTATCATTTTCCTAGCATCTAACTCTTATTTCTCCTCCAATTCGATAGACCCCTCACCCTCATCTCATTCTCAAATCTCACCTGCTCTCTCTACTCTCAAATCTCAAATGATTTCGTCACTGCAGCAGTTGATTTCGTTGCTACAACGGTTGAAATGGACTTGGACTTGAAAGTTGAGTAACTTTAAGGTCATTGCCATGGCTATAGCAACTGTGAGTTGAGAAGTCTCGCTGTAGCCAACTTTGCAAATGCTTGGCACTAACTGTAGAGCTGAAGGGTTGAAGGAAACAAGAACAAAGTAAAAGATGCAAAGTGAGGGATTGAGATCTGGGTGTAATTCCATTTAAAAAGTTGAGATTAGAAATTTCAACTTTTGAATAAAAAAAAATATATCAAAGGAGTAAAAAGTAAAATAATAGAAAAGTAAAAAAAAATAAAAAATTAAAAGCTAAAAAGTACAATTGGGATCTCAAATTCTCAATCCGAGAGAGAATCATAAATATAAATTGAAATAATAAATTATTAAGCTCATTTCATCCGATGCATTATTTTTTTTAATAAGAACGATAAAAAAGACTTTATCAAAAAAGGAGAGAAAGGCAAAATACAAAAGGGTCCACACATACATCAGCCAAGTCTGTGAAAGGGACAAAGTACCTGTCAAAAGAAACAACAGGAAAATTGAAAATTACATAAAGAAACAAGGGGCCATCCCATGTGCCAACTGAGACTAACAATTATGGTGCACCAATGGAGCCAGACTTTGCACAGCAATGACTGAAGTCATTATCATTATTCTTCGAAAATGGTAAAGTCAAACTGTTAAAAGGCCGTATTGCTATAGCAAATCGTGAAAGGCAAAAGAAAAAAAATACTGCTCTAGCAAACCGTGAAAGGCAAAAAAAAAAAATTAAATAATGGTATAAATTGGAATAATAAACTAATAAACTCACCTCATCCATCCGATGCATTATTTTTTTTTTTTTTTGATAAGAACGATAAAAGGGACTTTATTTAAAAAAGGAGAGAAAGACAAAATACAAAGGATCCATATATACATCAGCCAAGTTTACACTTGTAGCTGGACAAAGTACCTGTCAAAAGAAATAACAGGAAAATTGTGTACTACATAAAAAAAACAAGGGGCCACCCATGTGCCAACTGAGATTAACAATTATGGTGCACCAGCGGGGTAAAGTCTTTACATGGCAATGACTTTGTGAAAGTCATTATTATTATTCTTGAAAAGTGGTAAAGTCAAGTTGTTAGAGTACTTACAGTAAACTCAATAAACCATATAAAACACCCTAATATAACAAAAATTTCGAAAAATCGCAGCACATCAACCTCCAAACAAGTGAAATATGGATGACGATAAACAGTCGCTCTTTAAGTTGGAGGAGCAACTGTTCATCCTCAAAGTATTAATTAATTCTTTTTTCTCTCTCTTCCACTCTATCTCCCGTGCCAAGAATAACGGAGTTGAAGTAGCAGAAACAGCATCAAACTGTTTGATGATGATGAGAGTGGCAGTAAAGATGGAGTCTCAAAACGAAAAATAAAATAAAATAAAAATAAGCACCGCTGAAGAGAAAAAAGAAAAAAAGAAAGGAAATAAGTAGGGGGACGAACTGGGGAGGAAATGAGAGAAAAGAAAGAAATAAATAAAGGAAAAAGAAGGGGAACAAACTGAGAGAAAAGAAAGAAAAAAGAAAGGAAATGAGGAGGGGGATGTACTGGGCTGGAAATGAGAGAAAAGGGAGGGGGTACGTGGGTGGGGGGGAAAAAAAAGAAGAGAATAAAAAAATAAAAAATAAGGAGTAGGTGTACGTGGGTGGTGGGAAAAAAAGGAAGGAAAAAGAAAAAGAATAGGGGGAGGGGATATACAACGGGTAGAGATGGAGAGTGAGAGGAAAATGGGAAGGTAGGTATTTTGGGAGTTGTGAAAAAAATAAATAAATAAAAATAAAATAATAAAAATATGTTAAAAAATAGAATAGTAAAGTTTAAATAGGGAGTGTGATCTAGTTGTGTTTTAACTAAATGAGAGAAGATGGGTTTTTTATTTGACAAAAAAATTGAGAAAATTACTGTGAATGCTCTTAAAAGGCTGTACTGCTCTAGCAAACTGTGAAAGGCAAAAAAAAAAATTAAATAATGGTATAAATTGAAATAATAAACTATTAAACTCACCTCACCCGATGCATTATCATTATTCTTGAAAAGTGGTGAAGTCAAGCTGTTAAAAGGCTGTACTGCTATAGCAAACCGTGAAAGGCGAAAAAAAGAAAAATAAATAATGATATAAATTGAAATAATAAACTATTAAACTCCCCTCACCCGATGCATTATCATTATTCTTGAAAAGTGGTAAAGTCAAGCTGTTAAAAGGCTATAAATAAAAATGTTAAGATGGATAAATAAAAATACAGGAAAACATGATTCAAAATGAAAAATTTTGTTGAAAGATAGGAGTGGTCCCTATTAATAAAAAGATGAAAGAGAGTCACTTGAAATAGTTTAGTCATGTTCAGAGGAGAGTAATTAATGCATCTGTGAGATAAGGTGAGTTGATTCAAGTTGAGGAAACTAAAAGAGGTAGAGGAAGACTTACCAAAAATAATATTAATAAAAATAGTAAAAAAATACATGTTAATTAAGGCAATAAAATAGAGTATGACTTCATATGGAACTTAATGACAGAAAAAAATACATGTGGTCAACTAAAACTAATCTGTTGAGATCCATAATTAACCCTAAGATTTTTAGAATTAAGACTTGATTGTCGATGTTGAATGAAATTACAATATTGCTATAAATCCTTTTTGGGCAAGTGAGTATATTGTAGTTCTATGAATCCATGATTTTTTTTTTTTTTTTTGTTGTTGTTGTCGTGAATTTAGGATATTGTAGAGCTTGAACCCATTGACTATTCTATCACTTTTATTTTTTTGCTAATTAACTATTCCATCATTTAGCTACTCCATGTGAATTTTTCCAATAATCAACCCTTAACTTGAGAGTTGAGAGCCCAGCGTGTTTATTTCTTTAATTTTTTATTTTATTTTATACACCCTTTTTCTTTTATTCTTCAATCTCAAACTGAAGCCAACTAGACTTTTTTTTTTTTTTTTCTTTTAATTTGATAGTTGAGGGAGAAACGATTTAAACCTTAAATATCTTGTTTGAAGAACTTCATAAGGTACCAACCAATTGAGTTACAAGGCACTTAACGCTAACTAAAATTTTTTGGGTCATTGGGTTGCTTACCCAACCGAACCCAGGGTTCCTATAATACCACTTAATAAAATTTTAATACTCAAATTATTTTGTAAGACCTTGATATATTACATAATATTATACTATTTAACTCGAAAATTTAAACCTATTAATTTTGGATCCATTGATGCTTGTCATTCAGTTATTAATTGAAACACAATAGCGAAGAAGGTTGAAATTAAAATGTAAATACACACAAATTTTCACCAAATACATATAAAATTAATGCAATGAGCACATTATTTGCTTATATAGTTATATTAAGTTGAAGGTAGGGACCGTGGGGTATACTATCATTGACTAGGCAGCATCCTAGGAAGGCAGGAACTGGAAGATAGTCTCCCTAATGTGGGTGATGTCCACCACCATGACCATGTTGTTCATGTCCATGTCCTCCTCCACGACCATGCCCACCATGACCATGCTCCCCATGATGTCCTCCTTCATGACCGGGGCCTCAATGATAGCCTGGCCCTTGTGGACCTTGATCATGCCCGCCTGGATGCCCTTCACCATGACCATGATGTCCTCCTTCATGACCAGGGCCTCCATGATGACCCGGACCTTGAGGACCCTGACCATGCCCATCTTTATGTCCTCCACCATGACCATGCCCGCCTGGATGCCCTTCTCCATGGCCATGACCATGCCCTCCATGGTGTCCCTCACCATGAGGTGGGTGTTCATGATGTCCCTTGTGAGACATTATATCTTCCTAGATGTATCTCAGAAAACAAAATATTGAATCCAAGGATCCAGGTAGATAAAGATAAGAAGGATTTGGCGAATTATTAAGGAGTCAAAATCGGTATTTATAAGATTATCAAAAAAATAAAAAATCGGTATTTATAAAGAAAGAGTGTGATTTGTGACGTCATTTTGGTGCGATGCCACGTTGTCACTTGTCAGCTATTGGTTCGTAGCTTCCTGGACCTGAGTTTTTATTGATACAATACGTGAACGAAAGTACTTCACTAATATAAATGATAAACAACCATCATATGAATTGTGAACAATATTTTAATGTAACAGATTCCAAAATAAAAGATAACATAGTCATTATATTTTATTTATCTGTTTGTGGGTTTTTTACTCATGAGTCATGAATAAACAATTTTGTAATTTTTTTTTTAAGTCAAAAGTCTACTTATAATTCAACGAAATGATTCTCAGTAGTTAGACAAACCTTAAGTAACTCATCTGAATTATGATATATTTTGGTTAATGCTCATAGAATAATCAAATTGGAACATTTTTAAAAATATACTTCAAACATATATATACACTTAAAGTTCATAGTCTAACTTAAAAACAATCTTAAACATTAGAGTTTATAACGAAATTAATTATCCCAATATTTTATTACTTATACATAAATTTTCATGAAAAGTAATTATCCTCCACCTTTAAAGCGTCACGCACTAAAATTAAAGAGAAAGAAAGAAATTTGTCAACCTCTTGTGCAGCCATTGATGAAAAAAAAGGGTGAGAAATAATAAATTTTTACCAACTGAGGACATGAGATGGCTGAAGCCCTTGGATGATGTTCCCAAGATTATTTTTGAGTTCAATGAACCCGCAATTCTTCATTCTGAAGTCCTTTCATCCTTGTGCTTCAGACTCCATCCTTGATCGTTTAGGGGACTTTTCTTCAATAGGCCAATCATTACTTGATCCTGCCTCATTATCATCACGTCCTCTCTTGACACACACCATTGTACCATCACTAGCACTAGCAGTATCAGAATCGGCATGTTGGACAATACTTCCATATTCAACAAGTACATCTGGCTCATTAACTAATAGATGAATTCCACACTTCTTCATTTCAAAGGATTCTCCAACTATAATGGACACTTCTATTTCCTCTCCATTTTCCATCTCAAATTCATATCTTTTGAGTGGTATACGACATACACATGAATGATCTTCACGGGTTATAGGAGTGGCATAGAATGTTGGCCTAAAAGTATCTTGGTGGCCTCTAGTTTTATTTTTTATTATCAAAAAAGGAGCACTAGTTATCACATTGGCTTCTTTGTTAGCTGCATATACAGCCCATACAAGTAACCCTTGGATTGCACCATCTGAATGTGTAGGTACATGAAAGGATATCGAAGATCCAATTCTCTGATGGCTGAACCAATTTGGAATCTCACTACCAGGGAGTAAAATGGCAAAAAGCTCATCACCCTTGAATAGACACTATTTCAAGAAAATTTCAAATCATAAAGTTATCAAAAAGGACAAACTACTATTTATTCCAAAAATATAAACTAATAGGAAGGTATGAATTCGATCATTTGACCATTATTCAGAGAGAGAGAGAGAACCTGAAGAAGACTTTTCCTGAAGTCATTTCCCAAATTATAGCACCCTTCCATGTGAATGGTTGGTGTAGATTCCAAACTATCCAAGCCTTGAATCTCAACCAGTCTGTGGCAGTGAGTAAGGAACAAATATGGTGAACTTTTCATGTTGGACAAAATTGAGAGTTTTTCCATTGAAGTGCATCCATCTGCATGCAAGCTGGTTAAACTTGTGGGAAGTTCTAAAATTGATTGAAGACTGGCACAATGATTCAACCACAATGTACTTAATTTAGGAAGCTGGCTGATGCAATGAGGTAAGGTATGGAAATTGTTTCTTGATAATTCCAATTCTTGGAGTGATGATAAACATCCAAAATCAATGGGAATCCCACCTTCAGACAAATTGCAGTCACTCAGATTTAGTTTACGCAAAGAACATAAACTAGAAAAGGAAGCTGGTAGCAAATTTATGGCATTGGAGCTTTTTGGTGATATCCACGATGAGAAATGTGACAACCAAGATTTTGATGATTGCCCTTTACATCCAAATAATGATACAATCTTCAGATTCTTCAAAAGACCAAAGGAAGATGGTAGTTTCTTAATGGCAGTTTTATCCGCAAAAAACTCAGATAATGCCGTCATATTCCCCAATTCCTCCGGTAACTCATCAAGTTTTAAACAGCCAGATAAGTTAAGAGTTTCAAGAGATTTTAAGTTAGAAATGCTATTTGGAAGATTCCTCAGGTTCTTGCATCCTTCTAAATTCAACAAAACAAGTCTTCCCAGATGTCCAATTGACTCATGAACCTTAACCAAGCTTGAGCAACCTTTAAGTACCAATGTTTTCAGATGTGGGGCTCGTGAGAAATTTGGTGATTTTGTGAGATATTTGGAATTGCTGAGATTAAGGACTTCCAATTTGTTGAGTATCTATCAAAACAAATATCATTTATTAAAATAACAACAGAATAGAAACTTCCCTACACTTAACATTAATTGAGAAATAAAACGCATTGCAAGATCTTTTATACGTACTTTGATTTCCTTCCAGACTTGTTTGACATTACTATGCTGCATGTCAAGAACTACAAGGCTCTCTAGATGAAAATTTTGCGGTAGAAATTTCAGAGGGCACTTATGCCAACAAAGCCATCTTAACTCTTTGGAAAGAAGTTCGAAGCATCCTGTGAGATACACATTATTGATTTGGAGCAATCTCAAATTTTTCATCTTTTCAAATGCTTCAGTTTTCAAATGTACATCATCAAGTACAGACAAATTTAGGATGAGACCCTCGACTGCTTCTGATCCCTAACAACATAGATGACATTTATATTAGCACCACACCTTTGAACTGAGTAAACTAATATTCTCATCATAATTGTTTAAAAAGATGTGATTAAAATTGCTTAAAATGTGATTTTATACCTTTAAATCAATTTTGACTTGATTTAGAGAAGTGCTGGAAAGATCATATAGTAAACTAGATATATTACTCAAACTATGATGCATGCTTGGCCAAAAAGCAGAACACTTATGCGCACCTATGTATTTTTGTATGTGTGCACATGTTTATATAGAAAAAAAAAAAAAAAAAAAAATGCATTTGCATGCTTCATACCATATGTTTGTTTAGTACATTTAAGACATCCACATGGAACCATAGCCTACTACGCTTTCCTGGATGATTGGGAGACTTTTCGCGAACAATCTCCCTTCCCATATCTCGTATCATATCGTGCATTCTCAACTCATTTTTGTCATTAATTGTCACAAGGGACCTCTGAATGAGAATATTGATATTAATATTTGGGAAGAAACCACAACCGTTGAGTATTTTGCTAGCATAATCTTTATCCATACCAATAAAAAAACATGCAATATCAAGGAATATGTTCTTCACTGTATCATCATCTAGTGAGTCAAAACTTATTCTGAGTATTTTTTGGACCCGTTGGTGAGGAATTTTTTGTAATTTTTCCAATGCACTTTTCCATTCGATAATATCTCTTCCTGATAGATAAGAACCCAAAACTTCAAGAGCTAATGGAAGTCCTCCAACATAGCTCACTACCCCAATCGACAGCTCTAGGTAATCTTCAATTGGATTGGCCAACCTAAAAGCATACCAACTGAATAGTTGAAGAGATTCCTCACAATTCAATTCTACAACCTTATATTTCCCATGTACTCCAAGTTCAGTGAGTAGATGTTCATCTCTTGTAGTTACAATGACTCTACTTCTTGAACCTAACCATTCAAGGTTTCCAACTAATGAATATACTTGTTTCAAATCATCCACATCATCAAGAACAACAAGAACTCTTTTATGACGAAGTCTTTCCTTGATCAAATTGATTCCTCTATCAACATTTCCAATCTTCAAATTCTTCAATTTTAGTATATCAGAAAGAAGTCGTTCTTGTAAATCAATTAAACCATTGGGTTGTTCTGAAATTTCTTTTATGTTCAAAAGACAACAGCTTCCTTCAAATCCATCACATATTTGGTTAAAAACAGCTTTTGCTATGGTTGTTTTACCCATGCCTCCCATCCCATAAATGCCCACAATGCTAACATCACTTTTTCCAAGATTTAATAAAGCTTTCATCTCTTCAACACGAGCATCTATTCCTATTGGGTGTATGGCAACATTCAAGGGAGTGTGATTCACTTTATTCAATACATCTTCAACAATCTTCTCTATGAACCTTGACTCATACCTAATTAAAAAAATAAAAAAATGGAATAACCACCAGGAAAGAAGAAGGATGTCATCATTTCGATCATATGAGACTAATATGGCCATAAACTTCTTTTAACTTAAAACTCTTACTTTCTTGTGCATCCTCCGGGCTGCTCATTTTTTTTATTTTTTTTTTCCTTCATGTAAGAAACATATTTTAAAGTTAAAAGTATGATTTTGAATAGGATTAGTACATTGAAAGTGAATCATTCTTTTCCATTTTTTTAAGAAAATTTTCTCCGTTAAAATATGTTTCATTTTGTTTGCGAGATGTTGGTATTTTTAACATATTGTATTTCTACAATGGCCATTTAGAATTTACCTGGTTCTATAGATTTACACAAAAATAATTAATTTTTCTTAACTATGATAAATTGATACATTTTTTGAGTAACTAACCTTGAGTGTTTTTTTTTTTTTTCATTATTCTTGTTGAAGGGTTACTAACTTCATTTTATAAAATGATAACTTTTTGAGAAAATTACATTAAACCCATAGTTTAAAATATAAAAAATTAAATCATGCGGTTTTAAAGAGTAATAAATTAAAACTTATAGTTTCAAAATTAACAAATTAAACACTAGGGTTTCAAATAGTATTAAATTAAACCTTAGCCTATTTAAGTGAAACGACATTGTGTATGGAGTTTAATATAGGCTAAGGCTTTAATTTGATACTTTTTGAAACTTCAATGTTTAATTTTTTTTTTTTTTATTAACTTCTGTGTTTAATTTATTACTTTTTAAAACTTTATGGTTTAAATTATTACTTTTGAAATTACTAAATTTAATTTGTTACACACCTAAATTATAGGTTTAAAACATAATTTTGCATAATTTTGAATACATGTGTTTTATTTACAGCAAATGCTATAAATTTAACTAGTTTGTAATCCCATGTGTATTCATGGAGAGTTTTGTCACAAAACAACATTGTTAGTAACTTCGAGTTTATTTATATCTTTTACCTACATGTTTCTTTATGTTTTATGTAAGTTTTTAAACACTGTTGTACAAGGTGAGAACATCATAGATACAGTAAAGCTACAGACACTACAAATGATCATAATATTTCAAAACAAACAATTCATTGACGTACAAGTTATTAGTAATCAGTAATAAAATAATATCAGTGGTGAGTACAGATGAGAATTAATAAAAACATGTTAACTCAACTGTTGTGAAAATGTTGTGACTATTGGTTATATTCATGGTATTACTCTCATAGATATTGATTTATATTTGATTATATATATATATTACGGTGTTTAATTATGTTGTGGATTAAATGATCAATATTGTTTAATTTAAGGAAAAAGGGTTGACTATTACTTGAAGTTCATTAAATAATATTTTAGATGTTCAATTTTTGGCTAATCTGATCTGTTAATATATATATATATATATATATAAACAATTTTCAAATTTTGCTTAAATCGATTAAGTAAAATGACCTGTATATGTACCTATATTTGTCCAGTGTGTATATTACACATATGAGCCAAAATATGATATTTATTTTCTATCAAAATAAACATTAAACTTATAATTTTCACTCATTTATCCATTATATAAGCGGTATTGAACCTACTTTTAATAAAAATTAATAAGTGAAAATCACCGATAATAATAAAGTATTCAAGAATTATCAACATAAGTGTTAAAATCTTCTTTAAAATAAGAATGACAATCTACAATAAATCAAATAAATTTCAAAGAGATAAAAGCATTGTCATAAAATATAAATAATTGTTTAACTAATTACCATTATAACAAGAGCATCAAATTAGTTTTAATTTTAAAAACATGAATTTAATTAAATAAAAGTTAATTATTGCCTTCTTTCTCTGATGTGTTTTTCATATGCCAATTTAAGAGAAAAAAGAGAATCATAGCTTTGTGACTAATTGAACAAACGATGGAAATTAGAGTTAACAATAAATTTAATATGTAAGATGTGAATTAGAGTTATGGAGAGCGGTTAATGGGGACAGACTGTAAATTCGTTGATAATATGTCTATGTTGGATCTAATCCAGCTTGACCAAATAATTCGCAATGGTATAACCTATTTGTTGTTCCCGAGAAATGACTAATCTGAATACGGAGGGCTTAAAAAAGTAAATTTTCTGATATAATTTTATTGTTGTTCATTTGCTCTATTATTTTTTTCAATTTCCAATTTCAATTATTGATGTGAATTTGAAACAAATTATCTCATTCAACTTTCACACTGGATTTTTGAGATATGCATCCCATAATTAATCAAGGAAGCAAAATCCAATGAGTCAAATAAAAGGTTTCTCCGGAAAGAACCAATAAAAAAATTTATTATATCCCTTCTAAGATCGTGAAAATAGTAAATCCCATGAGTCAATTAAAATGTTATCTGAAAATGAGTAATTATTCAATAATTCAGGATTACAAATAAATGCGTAATCCTCCTCTCATATCAATGGTGAATCTTATCACATAAATGGTAGGTTCTACTAATTAAATTTATGGTAGGACTCACTATTCTATGACATGAGAGACTACGTAGTTTATTTGTAGTCCACATTTATTGAATAATTTTCCCTCAAAAAAGAACCAATCAAAAAATTTATTATATCCTTTCTAGGATCATTTTCTATAAGAAAAGTGATGGACTTGTTAAAAAAAAAATAAAAATTCCTGTTTTTAATAGCATATTTCTATTTTCTAGCTAGAATACTTGTTTGAAACCTTAAGGAACAAAAAATCAAAAAACATAAACAGTTTCCAAACAATTGATTATATTTATGTCAAAATTTAGGATTGGATCGTGATACTACTAATTAAAGATTTTAGTGTGATCCGAATAATTTAATTAAATTTTTTAGTGCGATCGAATAATTAACAACCATGAGCCTGAGACATTTGTAGAAAGAAAAAAAAATGTCAAAATTTAGGATCAGATCGTGATCCTACTAATTAAATATATTAGAGAACAATTTAAAAACCAACAGCCTGGAGACATTTGTTGAAAGGGAAAAAAAAAAAATAGCAAAATTTAGAATTGGATCATCATCCTATTAATTAAAGATTTTAGTGCGATCCTAATAATTATACAACCAGCACATTTCTTGAAAAATAAAAAGGGAAAAAGAAAAGAAAAGGAAAACAGAAGAAAGCAACCATTAAAATGCATGAAAAGCTAAGAGAATGGATCATACCCATTGGCAAGACTCTGGAGATCCCAGCCTGACAAATTTGCAGCTTCAGTAAGAGCTG
>BKZX01025929.1:13099-26125 GCA_014362285.1 Fagus crenata | reverse complement strand
GGAATTATTAAAGTATTGTAATGGGGTGCAATGTACTTGATTAGCGGATCATTCTGCAATACTGTATACTGCATGCATATCCTATACCATATCTTCATTAAGTGCATCTGAGCCATCACCATCAACATCTGCTTGTTGGGTATGGAGAGATGGACATTTGCGCCTTGTGTGTCCCACATCTTTGCAAATGGTACATCGCCTAACTTTAGGATTTGGATTACTCGTGTTACCATAGTCGCCTTTAGTTTTCACAATGATTGGATCACGAACAATTTTATCTCTGTTTAATCCATCCTGTATTATATCTTAAGTTGTTGTAGTATTTAAATTACAAAGCACTTCCATACGGAGTTGTAGCCTTGCTATTTCGCTTTTCAATTCCTCAAAGCCTTCTGATGTTCGCGATCCAAAGTAACACATCTTACTACAACTGGCAGATAACGCACTAAATCGTGCAGTGCGTATGACATCATCCAAAATTTGGGAATCATGTTTGTAAGGTGGGTCGGACTTTGCAGTTTTTAGCCACCTCTTCATTATACATGTCGAAGGGATTTGATTCAAATGTTCAGCTTTCATGATAGTAAAAAAGTGACGACATGGAAATCCATAAGACTCAAAAAACAAACAAGAGCACTGCATGCGTTGCTCATCTGGGTAATATTTTACCTCCCATGTAAAGCTTTGCCTCTGATACTCTGAAATGGTGTAGGTACGGTTGCCATCATTCTCTAACCTATTAACCACGAATAATAGTTGTTCGTGTTTAATTTCATTTCGAACCCTCAAGAATGCAGTCCTTGTAAAAAGTCAACAGCATGTTTCTCAATCATTCCCAATTGGGTCTGAATAGCAAGTTCACTGTGTTTTGACTCATAACTTGAAATCGCCTCATTGTGTCGAATGCGTGCAAGTGCCCTATCAACATGTTGGAACAGTTCATACAACCTAGTTTTAACTTCTACAAATCTCTTAAGGAAAGCATTCATACTTTCGCAATGTTGTGTACTCCTGCATCCGGCAAAAAAATAACCTCTCAGGTAAGCTTCAGCCCATTTACTCTTTTTTGCACCCATCTCACGAATCCATTCATGGTTATGTAATCCATGTTTTTCGATCATAATACTCCACATGTCTTCAAATTCTTCTTTTGAAACATACGATACCATACACCGTATAAAATCATTCACTGCATCATTCAAGTTTGATTGGGCGTTCCTTTCGAGGTGCCAAATACATAAACGATGTTGGGAAGTTGGAAGTACTTTTTCAATGGCTGCACGCATTGCTTTGTCCCCATCAGTTACCACTGACATAGGCATCTTATTGTTCATTGCACCGATCAAAGTTTTCAAAACCCACGTGTATGTTTTAACAGTCTCGTCGACTAATAATGCACAACCAAATATTGTAGTCTGCATGTGGTGGTTGACTCCTACCAATATAACAAGAGGTTTTTTGTAAGCATTTGTCCTATAAGTCGTATCAAATGCAAGGACATCTCCAAAATGTGCATAATCTAATCGACTTTGTGAATCTGCCCAAAATATATTCTCCAAACGGTCTTCATTGTCAACAGTGTACTAAAAAAAAAATGACGAATCCGTTTCTTTTTTGGCACATAAGTACGCCAAACCACCTTCAGCATCACC
Source organism: Fagus crenata (assembly GCA_014362285.1). Lineage (NCBI taxonomy): Eukaryota > Viridiplantae > Streptophyta > Magnoliopsida > Fagales > Fagaceae > Fagus > Fagus crenata. The sequence goes on along the minus strand of BKZX01025929.1, from coordinate 24,473 downwards.
ATGACTTATCTTAGACATGCGATCCATGTCAATACTATTATAGAGATCCTTTCTCGTAAAGCCAACATTCTCGTATCCTCCACTTTGATGGACTAAATGATCCATAATTTGACTAGTCTTGACCCCGACACTTCGCAGTGCTTGTACTTGAGCCTTATCAGATTCTCCAACTTTTCTATGTGAACGGAGAAACTGGACATCAGAAACACTAGCTAATTCATGGTTATGATCTGATGCAAATTCTACCGCCTTCCATTCATTTGACTTTTGATCGTACTTCATACGGAAAGCAGCCATGCAACCACATCTAGTCATCGGTTTTGGATCACGTTTACGATCCATCGTTTCTTCGTGTTTTATTTTTCGAAATCCTTCTTTTGCACAAACCCATCTTCGTGAAATTACAGTATTATTTTTATCACGCTTCACATCATCTTTGCGAACACTAAAGCCAACGAACTTCGCGTATGCATTGTAAAAGTCATCACCATCAGCTATAGATTTGAATTTAATACGAGACACATCTGCATAACTCAAATCATGTAATCTTTTGCCCAAAACAGTTCTCCAATCTTGTTCATCAGTGTGTGTATCATCACAATTGTCTCGTTGTCCCATGGAAACATCATTCGCTTGACCAATATAATCTTCATTGTTAGTATCACTATTCGTTTCAATGAGAGGAGCCTTCCCTTTGTCTTTTGCCCTCTGATCCATGTTGAGTACTATATTCCTAGATTGAAAAATAATAAGCACACTTATAGTTATATATAATACATGATTATGTGTAATTTAATAAGAATTATTTATATTAACATGTCATGAAAACCCACCAAAATAAATTGACAAATAATTGTAATAGTAAGTTTCATTCACATTAAAAAAAAATTTTGGGTAAAGGTTATGGGTAAAAAATTGGTTCATCCACCAATATTTGCCTAAAAGTTAAAAGCCCACCTTTTTGTTGGCCCATCAGTTTCGTTACTTCCTTTTTTTTCTTCCCCACCCACTCTCTGTTTCTTCTCTTTTGCCAGCAGCCCAACACCCCCAGTTTCACCAAAACAAAAACACAAATCCCCCACCCCTCACCCATGGCAACCCAGTGCCACCCACTTCGTAGATCGAGACCTTTGGAGCGAAGCAAGTACAAGCCTCGGCAAGCTTCGTCCTCGCCTCCGCCATCAACTCCATCTCCGTCCCCGTCAGGCTCTTACTACCACCTCCACATCCTCAATAACACCAGTTTTTCGTAATTTTCGTATCCAGTTTCTCTGTATTTCTGTTGTTCTTATTTTGAATCAATAAATTTCTACTGTTCAATTAAAAAAAAACAAGAAGCTAACCCTATATGTCAACCAAATCTCTCTCTCTCTCTCTATTATTATTATCAAGCATTAACCTAACCCTGTATTTTTAGGCTTTGATTTTGTTTTTTTTTTTTTAAGGGATTTAGTAAGGAAGTACCTGATTCCTAGGAATTCGAAGAGTACTTTCGCAGAGGAAGAAGCTGCTTTTGTGCGAAATTCAGCGCCGGAATATTTCTACGTCGCTGGTGTCGGTTACTACGCCAGTGATTGTTGCTGCAGCGGTGACTCCGATGAAGAAACAGATAATATCGCTTAACCAATGTGAGTATGTGACTCTGACGTCCTCTATAACAAGAAAAGAATTACAAACTCTGGATTTCTAACTTTGTTTGTGGGATTTCTTATGGTGTCCCTTGTATAGGGGTATTTTATACGTTGGATTTGAATAGAATTCCTTGTTAGTTTGTAAACGTATACTAGTTGGATTTGGAAAAGAATTTCTTGTAAATTAATATACCTAATACTAGTTGGATTAGAAAAGAATTCATAGTTGAAGTAAGTTTATGGTAAGCATCACATCCTTTTGCTTTTTTCTCTTAGGCTTTTAAGCTATGGTTTTGTCTTTCAAATTCTGCTAGTTTGTAGGAGTAAAACTCTTCTAAGTTGTAGCAGATTTAAACTATATCTTATCACTGTTACTTGAATTTGAAATTGGCTCATTATCTTCAATTGCTAACTTATCTCTATCACTACACTATCACTTGAGTTTGTAGTGAGCTGATAGACTTTATCTTAATAGGATGATAGAGTTCAAGCATTGTTATTGAACCAGTATGATGCTAAATAGATACTGATTGTGTTTCATTCAATGAACAAATGGTATTGTACATAATGATGATACTGTAAAAGCTTAACTTACACATATGTGTTGTAGAATTTAATCATTTATATCTTTCTTCTTAGTTTTTGTTACTTAACATAATGATTTTTGAATCCTGAGTTCATTTTTGCCATGCCAACCTTGTCACTTGAGCTTTATTTGCACAAAACTATATACTGTAAGATTCTTGGTTATACTCTTGAAGTTGTAATGGCTTTAACAGTCAATTGCATTTGATTTTTGAATTGTTCTAAAACAGATTTATTATCTTTGGTTGGAAATGTTGGACTTCAGGTATGCTCCAATAGATCTGGAGTTGCAGAAAAGATCATAGAAAAGAGGAGTTGCAAAATGATTATGGAAAAGAGGATCATCAACAAGGAAGAGATGCCTACCAGTTTAGCAAAGACAGAATGATATGTTTTTTTTTTTTTTTTTTTTTTTTTTTTTTTTTTTTTTTTTTTTTTTGTGCTGAAAAGACAGAATGATATATTAAAATGTCAAAGTGTACTCAAAATTGTAATATAATGAGTTGTATTTAAGTTAGTGAACTCTGTGTACAATGCAATGATGTGTAATGAATTGTGCTTACTTAATGTAATGAGTTGTTTAAAGATTCAGTGGTACTGTATGATTTACTTAGTTTTAGATTGGTTAAGTGTTTATGTGAGCTCAAAATTGTAATGATTGCTTGTTAGTAATATAATGGTGTTTATTTATGAAAACAAATCCAAAATTTATGATTATTTGTGTTTGTGCAATATGCACCACCCTATTCACGATAATTTGCTCACAAATTTTGTTCATAACTTCAAAATTTTCATAATTGACAAAATGAAGTACAAAATATGTTTACAACCAAAATGAGGCGTTACAAATTCTGTTCACAACCAAAATGAAACATATAAAAATGATTACAAAACATGGTCACTAATATATCATAACTTGAAGTTTACATTTGCCAAAGATTACAAAACATGAACCTAAACTAGTAAAATGGCTTGATTTCGTGAACGGTTTGTTTGCCTCCACTTGCAACTCTTCATTGAGAAAGGAAAGAGAGGCACCAACATGACCTTCAATTGCAACTTTCAAATTCAAAACATAACACCATGTGTACCGATTATAATTCAGTTCTCAAGCACACACATATTAGAGACACTGGCATGGATACCCAAGATCTAATGAACATTTACAAATAGAAGGGCATGTCCTTAGAAGTTTATACATTTACATGTGAAATGTATGCATGTGAATTGAATTGACTTAACTGATTATTATTATGCATCAAAGCTTCATAAGAAGCAGAGTTTTGAAGCACCAGTATGAAACAAAGCGGAGCAAGAACTGCCTTTGAAAATTTAATAAACCCCAGTTGAGACATAGCAATGATACCCTACTGTGTCAATACCCAATTCTTGGTATCACAATATGATCAAATAACTATGGGCCACAGACCAAATTTTCTAAGAGTAGTAGGAATTAAGACTTCAGCGAATCATCTTGAGATGACTTATATTTCCTCTAGCATTTCTTTCCCATTATTATTATTATTTTAAGGAAAAGGGTAACATTTGTCCAAAGTGACAAAGATAATACAATCATGTGGTCCAAAACCATCTAATGATCTTAATCTTTAAGGTGGTACTATATGAGTAAAACCAATTGATACCATGCATAAATTAATATCTAGGTCAATAGAGTGCTTGTTATGGTATGATTACAAAGATAAAATTGACTGCTTCAATGATAGCCAAATCATAGACCAACTTACTTTGACGATTTACATAAGTCTCATTCCACTATCAACACGAATGGTTTCTGATATGGTTCCAAATGCAGACAATAAAGATTCAAAGTGAGGTGAGAATATCAAGCTCTCATCAAGTTCCACCAAATCAAAAAGTAGTCTTCTAGCCCTTCTGAAATTTAACTCTAGAACTTCTTCAATGTAAGGTCGCAAAAGCACCAAAAGTAATTTTGACAGTTTCAGGCCTTGTGATTCCAACATTGAGCAGTAGTTGAGACTAGCCTGAACACAAATGCTAGCAGCTCGTAAAGCAGAAACTGTCTCAGAAGAGGGTGCATTCTCTTTCACCAACCGTACAAAATATTCAATGTCCCACTCAGCCCATTGAACAATTCTGTTGGTATAAATAGGATTGTCACCAAATATTGAAGCAGACTCCTTTGTTGTCAGTGAAATTATAGAAAATACAAGCTTAGATAATGTGGCTGAAAAAGTTTTTGGACAGACATGAGATGAAGGAAGAAGAACCTCAATGCTCTTTTGGAGGCGCAACCCATAAGATGTTAGTAGTAACTGATGTGCCAAAGGACCTTTTCCAAGTTTTATCAAACCATATAAGGCCTTCTTCATCTCCTGAACACCAACAGAAGGCTGCTCAATAATCTGAACTAACTGATCGTCAAGCGTTGCTTTTCTTTTCAAAAAAGCAGATTTGTACTGTGATACTTCACCAACAGAAGTCTCTCCTGAGCCTTTCAGATCTGGAGAATTTTTCTCTTCAGCATCTAAAGCCTCTATCGCTTCTTCAACTTTATGTTCAGCCAAGAGAACATCAATATGCTCCAAAAATATCATCTTCTCATCATCTCTTTCACTAGGTAAGGGATCTTGAATTTCAGAAATTTCAGGGTCTTGCTGAGCTTCATGGTTGTCACCATTAGATTGTTTCCACTCTTCCAGTTCACGGCATACACCAGTCATCAAATCCTGCACAAGGATCCCTTGAGATGAAATATGCTTTCGCAGCTCAATCAATTCATGTTCCATTTCCACGGCCTCTTCAGATATCCTACAATTTATTGTTGAGATCAATTCACATGTATGTGGATCTGAGATTATGTTAATAAACCAAATGATTAAATAAACTATATATATATTCTCTGTTTTAACTTCCAGGCTTGAAATTGCGTGAGACCTCCCAATATGTTCCTGATCAGACCATTGAACCCAAGATAGATTCCAGTTGCCTGACAGGAGGACCTAATCTCACACTATTGACAGGATTACTATGGTATCAGCCATGAAGTCCTGATAATGGCTACAAAATTCAGTACCAAAAAAATTTCTCACAAATGTTGCCACATGGACTAAAACATAAGCATTTTATTAAATTAGCCGAGGTCAAACTTCCAAGTTCCAACATTATCACTTTCAGTTTATCACCAGATATATGAGTGTCTCCATCTTTTTTATGAGCCGTCTTGTCTTCAGAAATATCAATTCTAAGCACTTGAAAGTTGGGGCTTTGAATAAATAACAACACACATACCAGTAGTCACTGCTTTTCAAGCAAATGATTTTATTTGGTAGCTCTAAACCTTTTACTTGTTTTAGAATCATAAATTAGACTCTCATTACATCACCTCAATGGTTGGTTAGAATTAGCAAGGAGCAAGTATAGGTGAAGCTTGCCGGTGTCTGCATATAAATAATAAGAGTCATTGTTGATGAGACGACTATGGCATTCTTTCAGCTTTCCTGATATGTGTTGAAGGGAGATGTGATAGAGTGCTTTCAAGGAATTTCTTGAGCCCGGAGTCTAAAAAAATCTCTGAATGCTTCTTCTAAATCATAGGTGGCAAAATGGGGACATGCAGACACCAATCAGCTAGATAAGGAAGTTATATGAACATGTGCACCAGGGTTTTCTTATTTATTTTTCCTTTGAGCAGATGGGTTTAGGGCTAAATGGGGAAAATAGATATCTACAGGAATTTCTACTGTAAAATCTTCAGATTTGGTTAATGATTGCCTGTCAAGCTTTTTCAGGAGCTTGAGAGGACTTAGAAAAGGTGATTCCCTATCTCTTTTACTTTTTAATGTGGTGACAAAGTATAAGTAGGATAGTCATAAGGGCTACAGAGGATGGTAGATGTTCTAAGTTTCAAATTGTTCTAACTTATTTAGGGAAGATTTTTCTTGTTGAAGACAATACTATTATCTTTCTCTGTTTGGACAACAGGTTTACACACATTCCTATGGCAGAGAATTAAGTGATAAGGGAGAAGTAGGTTCTCAGTTGGTGCTTCATGTGTAAAAGAAGCGGTGAGACAATGGATTGTCTCCTTCACTGTCTGATTGCTAGGAAGTGTTGGTCTTTGGTTTTCGCTTTATTTAAGGCAGGCTGAGTAATGTCTTTGTTAGAATAGTGGTTCAATGATTACATTTACCATTTCCTAATATCTTAAACTTTTAGAACATATGATGGTTTATCAGCCTTGTAGGAGATGGAGGTTTGGGAGGTCTAGATGAGCAAAAGCTATTTGCAACATCCCCTTATGCATACTGCAGAGTAATTCAAAGGAAAAGACATCAGAGGCTTTGAAGGAATGTATACTCAGCATGGAGAGCATAACCAAATATCAGTGTCATAGATGCGCAATGGAAGTATGGAACTAGAACTAGTACCAAATTTATGCCAGTGTATACAAAAAGATCAAATCACATGCATAGAAAATGATTATGACTCAAGCTTCAAATTCAAAGGTCAAACAATAAAGAGAATTTACATTGCGGATAAAAATACATAATATGGATTAATTGAAACCTCAGAGCTCAAGTAAAGCAATTACAAAACCAGCAAACTGAGATGGCTCATACCTCAATTACAAAACCAGAAAAACAAAAACTAGCAAAATTTAACCCAAATCAAAACTGCCCCTAGAAACCAATACAAATTGAATCACTCATACCTCAGATTTTGTGCAGGTTCCTCTCCGATCCACTCGGGTTTCTCAGATCTTGGACATCGGTTCATTCTCCTTGGAGTTCCTCTCAGTTTCGTTCATGAAATGGCTCGTGATTCTCGGTCTCTCTCACTCGTTGATGGAGAGGCTCCTCGTGGTTCAGTGGTTCTCGATCTCTCTCACTCGGTCGACGGCTCGAGTTCAGGTCCCACTCGTGATGGCTCTCTCACTCGGTGGCTCTCGGTTCTCTCTCACTCGGTCTGAGTCCAATGTCACCTCGAAGAGGTCGTGGGTGATGGTGGACGGTAAGGCTGAGGTAGAGAAAGGGTGAGGAGGAGGAGGAGGAGGAGGAGGAGTAGATGAGAAAAGAGATGTAACAGCCAGGTGAGAGATTCTGGGTACCATTTGATTTGGTACTGTTTAATTTTAGGGTTCTTAGATTCTGGGTACCATTTGATTTGGTACTGTTTAAGGCTGAGTTGAAACGTTATACGAAGATTTTAGGGTTCTTAGATTTTGGGTAGCATTTGATTTGGTACTGTTTAATTTTTCTAATATTATTAATTAAATAAAATAAGTATTAACCAATAGGATAGTAGGTACCATCAACTGTGATGTATTTATGAAGTTGATATTATCTAATTTTTTAGTATGGTATATATATATTTTTTTTAAATTATGGTACCAATTAATATGATAGTAAGGTACTATTATATGTGATATTAGTATAATTAAATGTGATGTTAGTACCATAAAATATGATGTTGGTATCATAAAATATGATACAAAATTAAGTTACAAATCAATGTGATGTTAAGTACCATCATATATGATGTAAGATACCATTATATGTGAGGTTGGTACCAGGTACTATTATTGTGATGAAGGTATTGTCATATGTGATATTTGGTACCATTACATGTGATGTTAGTACTATAAAATGTGATACAAAATTAAGGTACTAACCAATATGATGTTAGGTACCATTATATATGATGTAAGGTACCATCATATATGATATTGGTACCAGGTACCATAATTGTGATAAAGGTATTATTATATGTGAAGTGTATAAAGGTACTAAATAATGTGATGAATGTGATGAAGGTACTATTATATGTGATATTGGTACCATCAAATGTGATGATAGTACCATTAATGTGATATTTTTGTGACCTGTTATAGCAGGTTACCAATTTGGAGATACGGTACCCACGTGGGTACCGTAGAATGATCCCACAATTCTCTATTTATTGTGTACAGGGGAGAATTACTTATCATTTACAAGTGGAACAAAAGTTTATATCAATTTGGACATTCTTGAGACTGCTAGGTTCATGGATAAGTAAGTAGTTCAATTTTTTTTAATACTTTAATTATATTTTACAATATCTGCAAGTTCATACTTTTTTATGTTATAATTACAGGCAAGTGGAAGATACCCATTCTATTCAAGAAATGCCTAGACAATTCAAGTCACAAAGGACAATTGAAGAAGAGATGAACATCAACCGAAGAACCATAACTGAAATAACAAACATTGTAGGGGACTCCGATAATAAGGTAAGAAAACAATATCTCAAACAATATCTAAGAATAATACAATTATATATTGAATATTTAAATTTAATAACTTTCAAACTGAAATTCAATTTCTAGGATACTATCTTCACCTGTCGCGGAAAGATTCAAACAATTGATAAAGATTTTGGTTGGTACTTTATTTCATGCCAAAAATGTCGTAAGAAGGTAAAACCAAAAGATGAATACTTGTGGTGTAACCATTGTCAAGAAAAAGCATGCTTCCCCATCCCAAGGTATGTATCATAAAAATGTATATGTATCCATATAAAAATAAAATACTAAAGAATTCTAATTATATACATGACTTTTGCTTTCAGGTATAGAATTCAATTGAATGTTGAAGACCACACAGGATTAGGAGTGTTCATTTTATTTGATCATCAAGTTGAAAAATTAATATATGTATTAGCAAAAGACCTTTTAAACAAATGTATACAGGTAAGAAGTCCATAATAGAAAAAATATATATATATATATTGGTTTAATATATTCTTTTATTTAATGGAACTTACATTTTGTAAAATATTATTTGATAGGAACATGAAGAGCTCGACCTCCCTATGGAAATTGAAAACCTTATTAGAAAAACATTTGTTTTCCAGTTGGAGCTAAATGAATTTAATTTACTCCATGGGTGGCAATTCTTCACTGTGAAGACAGTTTTTGACTCTATTCTGCAAGGTGACAATGCGTTTAAACTTGATAAAATAACTGAAGTAAGTACTTTTACTTTACATTTAATACAAATAATACATATTTTTTTATTTACCTTATAAATATTTTGATACGTTAATTAACATTTTTTTTATTGACAGTGTTATATGAGTGCTGCTTCAAACGATGATCTTAGCAACTTATCAAGTGAAGGAGATGATGATTATGCTAAATTACAACGAAGTGATAATGCAAATGATACACAACTTACAACAACATCTACAATTACAGAGAATGAAAGGAATTACTCATTGACTAATGCGGAGCAAAAAAAGAAGAAACAAAGAATTGTTTAATTGGACTCTTTTAAGAAAACAATTTTATTCTTAAGAGACATTTTAGAGCTTTCATGGATCCTAAGGCTAACATTTTGCTCTTTTAAAATTTTAATATTTGTTAGATAATACTCTATTTTTTGTTTCAATTTATTATGATTGTTCTTTTTAAATGAATTTAATTGGTATCTTGCATACTTACTACATTTTCTCATGCTTATATGTATTTCACATATTTATAAAAGGTAATATTCATGCTAACTTATACTAATATGATGATATTTTTAGAAAGTTTCCCGTGCATCGCAAGGTTTGCGACTAGTTTCTTGTAATACCGATTACTATTATAGTGTAATAATTAATTAATCAAGGGTTCATTGACCTATAGATTATACATGACAAAAATGGGAAATACTTACGTCCCGTAACTTTTTTTTCCCGTAGGGGTATAATTGGTATTTAGAAAAAATTGTGACTGGCTGCTCAGGTAGCCGGTATTACATAAATTGACACACTAATTACAATAAATAACACTCATATGACAATAATTTAGAAGAAAATACAAAAAGTAAGGGACAAATTAATTAAACTCACACATATTACACGATCTATTACAACAATTACGAGGAAAAACAAAAATATTACAAAATAATACTCTAATATGATAATTTCACACAAAAATACAAATTTTATCAACCAATTAACAATATTTTACACAAATTTTACTAATCACAGCCACCAAAAATTTACTTCAATTAACACTATTTACACATCCTCACACCCCTTACAATAATAAACAACATTAGTACTGAAAGTGAGAACTATTACGAATTAAAACAAAATTTACTAAAATTATCTCAAAAAGTACTAGATTTAAAAACTAGTTACTAAAAATCACTAACCGTCCAAAAAGATTCCATTTTACAATAAATGATAAAGTACGAATTTAATCACCCATACTGTACTCTTTAACAAATACTTTACAACAATTGAGACCAAATACAAGTACTAAAACATACTTTACTATATTTATCACCAAAATACAAATTTCGACAAGTTAATTAAAACATTTCACACAAACCCTCATAACTGTCAAAATTTGATTCCATTTTACAATAAATGAGAAATTTTACTGATTTTATCACCCATTTTGTACTCTTAAATAAATACTTTACAACAATTGAGACCAAATACAAGTAAGAAAACATACTTTACTATATTTATCACCAAAATACAAATTTTGACAAGTTAATTAAAACATTTCACACAAACCCTCATAACCGTCAAAATTTGATTCCATTTTACAATAAATGAGAAATTTTACTGATTTTATCACCCATTTTGTACTCTTAAATAAATACTTTACAACAATTGAGAACAAATACGAGTAGTAAAATATACTTTACTATAATTATCACCAAAATACATATTTCGACAACTTAATTAAAAAACTTCACACAAACTATCATAACTGTCAAAATTTGATTCCATTTTACAATAAATGACACCGCTTATGAATTTTATCACATGAATTGCTCATCTAAACAAATACTTTATAAATGTTGAGACCAATTACAATTGTTGAAACCTATTTACAATATTTATCAATAAATACCTAATTTTACAAAATGATTACAAACTTTCACCAAAGCCGTCAAAGCCGCCAATATTAGATTCCACTTTACAATAAATTAGACTATTTACTAATTTTATCAAATGGTTTGCTATTCCAATCACATTAGTTTCAAAAGTTAAGACTAATTACACTTTAACTTAAAATAATTGGAATATAATTTTTCTTTTTAACTTTGGTTAGTTAGGCATTGGTTAAAAATAAAAAATAAAATTTCACACTTAAACTTAAAATAATTAGAATATAATTTTTCTTTTTAACTTTG
>BKZX01025929.1:0-10944 GCA_014362285.1 Fagus crenata | reverse complement strand
GGCGATCGATCACTGAAGCTTCTGGAAAAATGTTGAAGGCCATTTACAAGTTTTAACACCCAAAGTCAGAGGCTACGGTGATCAATTGCAAATTTTGTGCTAAAAAATAGCGATTGATCGCTGAAGCTTCTGGAAAAATGTTGAAGGCCATTTATAAGTTTTAACACCCAAAGTCAGAGGCTACAGTGATCGATCGCAAATTTTGTGCTAAAAAATGTAGATCGATCACTGAAGTTTCTGGAAAAATGTTGAAGGCCATTTACAAGTTTTAACACCCAAAGTCAGAGGCTACAGTGATCAATCGCAAATTTTGTGCTAAAAAATAGCGATCGATCACTGAAGCTTTTGGAAAAATGTTGAAGGCCATTTACAAGTTTTAACACCCAAAGTCTGAGGCTACAGTGATCGATCGCAAATTTTGTGCTAAAAAAAGGGGATCGATCGCTGAAACTTCTGGAAAAATGTTAAGGCCATTTACAAGTTTTAACACCCAAAGTCAGAGGCTACGGTGATCGATCGCAAATTTGGTGCTAAAAAAATGCGATCGATTGCTAAACCTTTTGGAAAAATGTTGAAGGCCATTTACAAGTTTTAACACACAAAGTCAGAGGCTATGGTGATCGATCGCAACTTTGGTTGTGAAAAAAACACGATCGATTGATGAACCTTCTAGAAAAATTTTGACCCATTCACACAGCAAAGGCCATTTATAAGTTTTAACACCAAAAGTGATCGAGCACATATCCATTAACAAAATCTTCGATCGATCGCATCTGCATTTATAAGATAAAGTGATCGATGAAGATATTACAAACACTAAGAACTTTCTAAGTAATTTGAAATTTTTTTGATAAATGAGGACTGATCGTTTAATGTCCTCTTATATATGCAAAGTTTACCAACTAAAATTAACTTGTAAGTTTAAAAACACTTAGTCCATCACGTTTTTCTTCAGTAAATAACTAGATTTATCAAACCAAAGTAGTAATTGATTGTTTTTTTTTTTTTTAATAACTATTATTAAGAAAATTCTTTCAATTGCATAAAGCATGCATAGCAAGAGCATCAAAGAGTTACAATGGTCATGCGAAAAAGGAACTCTATTACCATGGACCCAACCGAAACCCCACTTGCTGAAATATGTATTCATGGTATTTACAATTGAATTTTACATTGTATAGGGTTTTGATTAACAATATTACACACTTTACAACACTGGAATTGTAACTTGACTCCAATAGGAAACCTCTGAACGAAGCCAATCACCCTCCCTCTCCAATGACTTTATTCTCCTTGCCTCATTATTCAACCTCTCGTTGAGCAACTTTATCTCCTCATATTGACGAGTATTGACTTCCTTTTGCACATGAAAACTACTCTCCAGTTCTTTAATACATAATTCTTTCTTGACAAGAGATGATTCAAGCTCCTGAACACGCAAATCAAGTCACAAACAAAAAACCATTATGAGAGATCGCATGAATAAAAAAAAATAAAAAATAAAAAGAGGAAAGAGGTACATGAGTAAAAAAATTATAACCTGAACAAGAGTCCCACTGGCTATTTCATCCCCTGCTTCATCATTCTTCAGCCTTTTGAATTCATTAAGAAGATTTCTTAATTTATCTCTTTCTTCAGTAACGATTAAAAGCTAAAATGCACAATCAATATTTTAGTATTCAAATGATTTAAATAAATAAGACATTATGACTGCCGCAACCCAAGATTACAAATAGACATCCATTCACAGCAATACTCATACAGCAGAATTCACAGTTAACATGTGTCTGCACATGCGTGTCAATGGGTTTTGTGTGAGTGTAAGCAAGTAAGAAGCAATCAACTTCAGCCTAAATCAATTGCTAGGTCAACCTAACCTATTAAGGTTGATAAAATAAATCCTAAATCTTAAAATGAAAAATATTTAGTTAAAAAATATATATTACCGATACTTCAGAAATTCAAAGCCTTGGAATGAATGCACATATGCCTTGTAGCACCTGAATGCGACTCAAATGGGTACTGTAAGAATCAGGCAGGAGAATAGGTGCAAAGCACCATTTCCCCTGGTCTTTAAGCTTCCATCCTCTTTGTTACGGTTAGAGTGCAACATCAGCCACCTGTTCACCATGATCCCATCATACTTATCAAAACAAAAAAAACTATGATCCTATCATATAGGGGTAAAACTACCTAATCAAACACTTACCATCAATTCAATCCGCTTAACCTCTGATTTTGATACTTCTGCCTTCTCTTTGGCCAATGCAGCCTCAATTTCAGCATTTTGTTTTTCACTTAGAGCAGCATCAAGAGCTACCTCCAATTGTTTCAAGCGGGCATTTGCATCTCCCACCTTCATCGTGCTATCGATCACCTCTCTACATCAAATTGAATATCTTAATAACAAAAAACAAGAACGCGTGCTTTCTCAAAATTAGTATACATCCAGAATATGTACTAGCTTCATTAAGAAAAAACCTCCCAGCAATGTGTCTCAACACACAAACATAAGTGAGGACACTTCAAATATATAATCCATATATTCCCATGTCTCACTGCTACCATATTTGGACCTATCTCACCCCTCTCAAGTCTCAAGACTAACCAGTTCTACCTGAAAGCATAATACCACTAACCAAGATCAGCTTAATGAACGAAAATACATGACATATTTTAAGTTCCCCTTCCCCTTCAGCATGCACGCCATCTCCCACTTCACCTCAAACTTTTTTTTTTTTGATAAATTACTTCACCTCCAACTTAACATGATAATAAAAATCAACCAAGTAGTACACACATCAAACAATACCCATATGAAATTTCAACTCAATTCAATAAATAAAAGCTTGGGACAAATTCTGCAAAACTATCTATTTTCAGATTAAAATGGAAGCAGGTCAGCCCTTTGTAAAATTCGTTTTACACACTTAGAGTCATCCGGTAGCCCACATATTCTAAAAGATCCACTAGTTGCACAAACTAAGGGTGGGCATAATACTAACAAGGGAAAGCAAATAAAAAAAAGAAAGTGTGGACTATGCAAAGAAGAAGGGCACACAAAACGTACATGTCATTTATCGAACATCAATGTGATGGATAATAACATTCACTTGTCTAGCCCTACACTTGCATTGTCCTCAGAAGAAGACATGTCAATCTATCTTCCAATGTACAACACATACTACGACATAAGTGTGTACGGTCCCAATAGTTTGAACCCATCATACACAACTTATACAGAGCACAGGTAAATTAATGTGTGAATTTTCACTTACATGCGAGGTTAAATTTCATATATATATATATATATATGAAATTCTGTTTCGCTGGTAATAAAATTTTGCTTCATTTATTTGTGGATAATGTACTAACATTGTTCATTACAAAATATATATATATATCAAATAATTTCAGGCCAACCAATCAATATACCATTCATCTGACCCAAGTACAGAACAACAATACTATAAATTTATTTGACCCACTAAGTGAGATGTGACCATGCCAGGTAATAATGCATTAAATAGTTATGATTTTGAGTGTATAATTTGGTGTGAATTGCAACTGTACTGATGCGAGTTTTTAAACTGCTCCTGCTCTTATCTGTGATCTTTGTGCAGGACATAGGAACCTACTGAATTGTTAAGTATGTGACACCCAACAAAGGTCAAGAGTTGATGTTGTTGAAGTAGTGGAAAAGGGGATGAAGAGGATGTGGTTTTAGGAGTGGTGTTGTTATTTGATTCAATCTTTTATTTTATACAGTAGGCTTGTCATTTTAAATGTTGTTGCTATTCAATTTTTGTTGAGTTGTATTAGGATGGGTTGTTCAATCTGTTCAGAGACTAAGGCGATCGATCGCAACTTTTGTTATGAAAAAATGCGATCGATCACTAAACAAGGCTAAAAAATGTTGACCCTACAGTGATCGATCACTAATCCATTAACTTTAATATTCAATCGATCACTATAGCCACTGTGTAGATGTGTAATTCAGTCAGAGGCTATGGTGATCGATCGCAACTTTGGTGTTGAACAAAATGTGATCGATCGCTAAACCTTCTAGAAAAATGTTGACCCATTCACAGCGTAGGCCATTTACAAGTTTTAACACCCAAAGTGATCGATCACGAATCCATGAACAAAATTTTCGATCGATCACTGAAGCCTCTATGTAGATGTGTACTTCAATCAGAGGCTATAGTGATCGATTGCAACACTGTTATGAAAAAATGCGATCGATCACTAAACCCGTGGAACGTGTCACTTAGCAAAGGCCATTTACAAGTTTTAACACCCAAAGTGATCGATCACGAATCGATGAACAAAATCTTTGATCGATCACTACAGCCTCTGAGTAGATTTGCAATTCAATCAGAGGCTATAGTGATCGATCACTATTGTGGTTATGAAAAATCGGGATCGATCACTATACACCACTGGAAAAATATGTCAACTAGTTACTGTCAATTTTTGAACATAACTTGCCATTGTGCACAAAAGTATTAATTAGGAAATATGCATTCACAATAATTTACAAAAATCAAAATCCTATAAATGCACAAATAGTACTCTTTTCATCCATAAAAAGAAAAAGAAATTGTAGCCCAAATCTACATCATTATAAGGTTCAAATAGTGTGCAGTCTATTATTTTAAGATCTATTTTTTGTTTTTGTTTGTGAAATTATTATTTTCAAATGTAGTCTAGGAAACACTAACAAAAATTTTGACTATCTCAACAATAACCTCGAGGCCAGGATCAACTTTATTGTACAATTTTCTTTTATTTTTCAACCATCCATCACAGGGAAGGAACCATATTTTATTTATGCAACACTATAAAATTTACAAAATATAAGCCATAATATTTTCGGCCAGGATCAACTTTATTGTACAATTTTGTTTTATTTTTCAACCATCCATCACAGGGAAGGAACCATATTTTATTTATGCAACACTATAAAATTTACAAAATATAAGCTGTAATATTTTCAACAACAAACCCAGGTACTTGTATTAAATAATTACATAAAATTTATGTCCAGGGTGGTCTACAATTCAAATAATGTAATTCGCATTGCTTCACTTGTTTTGTCTAGTATCTCCATATATTTTCAATGAAGTCTCAGAATATTTGTCCAGTCAAGAACCTTTATCAAACTTGTATATGTGTAGCACAAATTTGAAGAAGCATCATTATCTTAGCTTTTTGGTTCTCCATTTTCTGCATCACCATATTTTTGTTTCCTCAGCAAGTGTTAGTCGCTTCATCAACTGAACCGCATCAGATAGCAAATCTTTAAGTCCACCTGCGAAACAAAACAAAGCACATATCAACTAACTAAAATAACCACAAATAGTAAGCATCTATTTTATATCAGGTTCAATTGAGCCTACCCAATAACAATGCAACTGTTAGTGAAGAAGTAGTAATAGGGAGCATCAATTGTAAAGGTTAATCGCATCAAAATTGGTATTGGACAGAGTGCCATAGATAGGATCTGCATGAACCTTTGTCAATCATGCTCTTGCAAGGCTAGGATTCTTTCGCTGGTGGCATTATCACACAATTTGCCACTGAAGTCAACCTTCTATCCTTTAAAACATTTGATTTATCATATCTTGTCTTATTCATTAAACATATCATGGGGGAAAAACCATTGGAAAAAAAAAAAAAAAAATTGCAATCTTAATATAAAGAATCCTCACCTTTCATGGAGAGATCTTCTGCTTGATATGAATTAACTGTATCATAAATTAAACCCAAAATAGATGTTGAATTGAAAGAATTCTCCCTCTCCATATAATGTGGAAACAACTCTGCCTTCAATTCTCTCAGGACTTCAATCTGTAAATAATTATAATAATAATAAATCAATAAACCATTTTCAAGATAGAACCAGTCACTGCATGGCAACTTGGGAGATCAATAATGAAGAACATAAAATAGCTAAATTAAAAATTGTGAGTGTATATCTACATATGTATACATATAGAATTCTAAATACCACAAGGAGCTCCCAACAATATCCTATCATAAAACAGCAAAGCCCTTCAAGATTTTATTAATGCTCAAGTATCCTTCATCTCATTAACCACCAACCGCCTATTGATGAGATTGTTGCCTTCGATTTTACTCAACTCAAAGTCATTGATATGCAAAGGGTATCACCTTTTTCTTTTCATGCATCAGTGAAACCTCAAAATTTGAGACAATACAGACAATGGGCAAGCAGGGGTCATGGTCCTGGCCGAGTGCTCAAGCCAGTATTCTGTAATTGTACGTCAAATATGCTCTAATGTAAGTAGAAGCTATCGTTATAATCACCACATTGGTTGTTGGTAATTTGGCACAAAATCAAAGAAAGCCAACTATCATAACAAAATAAGACCTTTTATGGTATTCATTTGTGTTAAGTCCCAGTCCATGAGGGGATAAGTATAGAGACTTCCTTGTTGGTTTTGGAATCCCACATTGATTAGATTAGGAAATGAGATGCAAAAATTCCTATTAAGAGTAGTAATCCCAGTTTGATTAAAAAATAAAAACAAATAAAAAGTAGAGAGGTGTGATAATCCCTATAAATAGAGTTAGTTGCATAGATGTTAATTTCTTGTTTGTGTGACAAACATTCCACTTGCCCAACTCCCAACAATTTCGTTACAGGTTTCTCTCCTCGAGATTTTCTTTCTTTTTGCCCCACACTCATCCCCTTAGTTCTACAAATCCCACTTGGGTTACAGAAATGAATCCTATTGACACTTAATTTGACATAAAGACTGAACTACAATCCCAAACCACTTGAAAAATGAAAACCTAAAATATAGTTTGTCAATAAAAACTACCTAGATCAACTAACATGTGCTGAACATCCTGGTTCACAAGTTCAAATTCCTCGTTTGTCCATTGTTATTTAAATGGATGAATCTTTCATCCAGTGAGAACTCATCTGTACTAGTTGCTGCATGGCCTCAATGCAATCTACTCTAAAAACAAGCTTTGGAGTTTAAAACAGGAGAGGCGACTAAGTGGTGAGTTTTGAATAACTTCAGCCTGAAAATGTCATGATATGAATAGCGGTAATCACAAGATATTCAGTCTAAATTCATACATAACTACATTGACACTGGTACATAGTCACAGTAACGGAAGATCCTGATAACGACCCTGAATACCTATCAAATTATGAAAGAAGCTATACCACTAACCTTTTGTCCACCCTTTTTGGGTGCATCCAAAGCATCATAGTATATATCAATCAGCTGCAGTATGTTTGCTTTCACATGATCTTTCTCTTCAATACAATCATTCCCCAAAATCAGCAGCCGGTCCATTAATGCCAGCCAGCTATCAGCAGCCTCACTCACGCATAACTGTAAACGGCAGAAAGTATTTTGAATTTAAGCATCATGACCTCATATTAATGAAATGTTATCTCAGCATGCCAGATTTTTTACACAAGAAACAACTCAAAGAAAATACCATAGTCTCAGTTCCAATAAGACATCATCCACCAACACACTTTTTTGTGAGGTAATGATTAAACCATATAACTTGATAGTGGAAAAAAAGGGGGACAAAGAGGAAAAAGAACTAAGAGCCTCACCAGCCAATCATTACTGTCATTTAGGACATTTGATAATTATAACATATTAGATATGAGAGCCGAAACTAGAATTTTTACACTTAAGTGAGTGCATAATGTATTACACTAACATCAGAGTATACGTTGCTAAATTTGACATAATTATTATACACAAAGCTGCAACTGAGATTGAATGATACTGAATTATAAGAACTTTTTATCACGTGATTATTAAAGAGAAGTTGGAGGTGATTTCCAATAGCAGCCAAAAATAATATTTAGTCTAAGTAATCTCATATTAGATTTTTTTTTTTTTTTTTTTTTTATATATATATATATAAGTAACATATAATTTCATTAAAGAAGAAACAAAGAAAAAAGTAGGAAAACAAGTATGCCCCATAGCCAAAGGGTAAAAATCAACTCAGCTAAGAAGCTGTACATAGTCAGGTGATACATGGTAAAACCAATAACATCAAAGTCATGTTTTTGTATTGTCTAATCTGTTCCACTAATGCTCCAAGTCAAAATGTTCCACACCAATTAAAACATTTTGTTCCAATAAAAATCCAAAGATAAGCTCATCCATCAGCACTAGCTTAGAGAAAAGTTGCATTCTTGGCGCATCATTACTGCATTTGTGGTGTTAGCAAGCATATTCATCTTCAGTTAAAGTTTGATCCTTTGGAATTAAATTTTACAGAATACAAAATAAATACAATATTTTTCTTCTCCAACAGAAAATTGAAAAGAAAGTACCTTCTTATTGACCAAAAGAGTTCCCTTAACAGCACAACCATTGTTAAAGAGACGAAACTGGATTAGCAAAACCATTTTTAGATTCTGGCTGTTGCATTGCCAAAAGCTTATCCTCCAGTTCAACAAGATTGGGATTTCTCTAACATATTAAAAGAGACATAAATCAAACAATAAGTTGTATACACAGAATATTAGAATACCTTTTTCTGTAAAAATACCTTTTGGCGCGTTATTAGAATCATAAATATCACGTAATGAAGCACAAAGAAGAATTAAAATTGGAAAAATGAACCAATCAGATAATATAATCACTAAGCTCACCTTCCAATGAGTCCTGATAGAGGGCCACTTGTGATCCTATAAATTGAAATATCACCAGGTAAATATTACACAGCGCAAAACTTAAAAATATAAAATTAAAAATTTGAAATAAAACTAAGCTAGGTCAGATTATAGGCATGACATTGCCCTTTGAAATAACAGCACTTACCCACTCGATATTCCACCTCCAGCAGAAAAACCTCCACTTGGACGCTCAACAACATTCATTACCACTCGATATTTTTCCCAACATTCATGTTGGGAAAAATTTTGTGACAATGAAAAAATATATAGGATTCAAAGAATCAACACAATTTTATAGTAGATGCATTTAACAAGCAACTAATAACAAATTCCATTACTACATTAAGCAAGCAACTAAACAAATTCCAGTATTAAGATAACAAATAATTGCTCAAAATTTTTAGTAATTCATCCCATCTGCCATGCAGAACATATATCTATAATTTTTCTTCCATGAACAAAAAGATAAAAATCATGGCTTTTCTTGCAAATTTTTAAGGAACATAAAGGAACTTTTTGCTTTACTGATACTAGCAGATTGTTTAGTCCAAAAATACAAAAAACCAAAAACAATAAAATTGTCCAGATTGCATCCAGACAACTAATAACAAACCCCAAAATTCCTAATTTTTATCCACAAACTACACACATTTACAGAGAAAACGAGAGTGATTTTTCTAGAACAAAGAGGTGTGGATCATTCATGAGAAATTTTCTGAGAAAATGAGGGAAAATAAAGGAAAATTAATATGGGTTTGAATGTTTGAATACTTTCCATCAATTTGAAATGAAAAAGTTTAAATTTTCATACCAGTTTCTGAAACACCCATTCCAGGTCTCGCCGGAGCTGCTCTGCGAGACTGCGTCGTGGTGAAAGCGAGAGAGTTTGAGAGGCTGAGAGAGAGTGTGTGTGCCTGGCTCGATCTGGTATGAAGAAGAAAGAGAGAGAATCTGGGTTAGGGTTTGTTCAGAAAGAGAAGAACGAGAGAGGAGGGATACGGAGAAGAAAGAAAAAGAGAGAAAAGAAAGAGAAAAGGAGAGAGGGAGAGGAGTGGGTAAAATATCTTGCAAGCAATTTTACGAAAATGCCCCCATATCTTGCAAGCAATTTTACGAAAATGCCCCCAATAATATAACCAATTCAAACCGGGTGTTACATGTACAGCCGGTTGCCATCCCATTTAACTTTAATCCAATGGTTAAAAAAACCTTAAATAATCTAACGGTTGAAAAAAAATCTCAATGTTTGAATAGTGACTGGACGTAAGTGTTACCCGACAAAAATAGAGTTTTCTTGCTCAATAACCCTTTTTTTTAATTTATATAGCGAAACAGGATTTTGAAAATCGTCTCTTGAAGAGACGATTTCCGTGAATATTATATATATATAATTTTTTATTTTAACGTCTTTTAAATATCTGTTTAAAAATTAAAAAAAAAAAGTGGTGGTTTTATTTTTTTTAAAACTCTTATTTTTTTAAACGTAAAAAAAAAATACCAAATTTTCTTACAGCCTTCTTATTGTAAAATTTTTTTCCCAAACTTACTTTCCCCCCTCTCTCTCCGGCGACACTCTCTGTCTCAGTTCTCTGCACCGGCTCTCATCGATGACTCTCTCTCTCTCCAGCGACGCTCTCTGCTGTTCTCTGTTTTGGCGACACTCTCTGCTGTTCTCTGCTCCGACTCTCAGTTTCCCTCTTTTCTCTCTCGTTCTTCTCTTTCTGAACAAACCCTAACCCATATTCTCTCTCTTTCTTCTTCATATCAGATCAAGCCAGGCAGATGAACTCAGACCACCGCCGATGAATCAACTCCAGATGAACTCAGACCACCTACCTCCTTCCAGCCACCGTTTTCAGGCCAGCGCGAGCGAGAGCTGAAGCTTCGAAGATTTGAACCCGATCCCACTGAGTCAGGTTCGATTTCTCTACAATTCGTGAAGTTGGTCGAAAGGTCAGTGCTCAATTAATCTCTAACCCGCTCTCAAGCTTAGTTTTTGCTCTTCATTGTTGCTTCCTTTCTCTCTGCAAAAAAAAAAAAAATTCCTGCTCTGTTCGTCTTAATTTGACGAACTCACTGATCTCTTTTGTTCGACTTCAAAATTCCGGATTTTTTTTGCTTCTTGTTGTTGAAGTTTTAAGCATTTGAATTTCGTGAAAAGGAATGAGGGGTTTTGGTTGGTGCAGTGGTGCAATTTGTGGTTTGTGCAGTGCGTGAGAAAGCCACGGTCCAAGTTTTTTTTTTTTTTT
>BKZX01025919.1:0-15406 GCA_014362285.1 Fagus crenata | reverse complement strand
TTGCACGATTGATATCTTTCTACTTGTTAAATATTCTTCATTATATAAAATTGAAGAAGGCAATTTGTTCTTTAAATAATGTTTCTACTTTGTTTACATGCTGACTGATTGCGCACACCATCCTTGTATGTGATGTATAACAAAAAAAATATAGAAAAAGTCAAAGAAAAGATTATGCATATGGACCAACTTGGAAATGAGGGTTTTATAATTCAAGAAAGTACCAGGTAGATTGGCCATCAAAAATGGATTTTTTTATTTTTTTTTTATGACTTTAGATGTTCAGACCAGTTTGTGCGCATCTCGACTAATTTCAGAGGGACACGTAGCACCCTACTAGCCATGTGTATAATGATAGGTTGGGTAGGTTGCCCTAAGGAGACTTAAACTAGTGACTATTGGGAAATATACCCAAAGTCGGACCAGTTGAGGTACCCTTTAGGATTATAAAAAATGGAGTTAAATCAACCTAAGAGTGGAATCACATTAATTGAAAATATGTTCAAGCTCTATCGATTCTGCAAACCGTTCATTATGATGGCTAAATGTATTCACATTTCACTAAGCCACCAAACATTTAATATTGATTTTTTGACTCGTAACATATAATCCAGTCTAGATAAGATAAGGTTGAAGACTGTAATACCCGGTCCCAAAGGATTAAAAAAAAAAAAAAAAAAAAAAGAGTTTGCTTTAGGTGGGTAATCTAATCAATTTTAACTGTGGGGTAAATAGTAAATAATTTATTATTTTAAGGAGTTTCTAGGAAATAATATAAGTCCTAACCCTAGCAATATTAGGGTATAAATAGAGCTATAAACTTTATTTAACACCTATAGACACTCTTTGACGGCAAGATTTGAAAGATTTCAAGAAAAGATAAATTGGAGAATTCTTTAAGGTAAGAGCATAGAAAACTTTCCTTTTAGATTTAATTACTATTGATGAATATCATTGTCTGAATCAGCCAAATTTAGGAGCAATACGTAGTAGAATTGCTGCATAGGAACTATGAATACCATATCTATATTTACTGTTTGATTAGAATTGCTGCATAGGAACTATGAATACCATATCTATATTTACTGCCTAGTCCATTGACGTGAAGAAAGAAAAAGAAACAAAAAGAAAATATATAAAAGATAAACAAGTCCTAGTCTTTAACGTGAAGTATGGGTTAATACTGCTGTAGATGCAGTCAAAGAAAAAGAAAGAAAAGAAAGAAAATAAATAAAAATAATAAACTTGTCATGGCTATAGCTATTGACGTGAAAGAATGGAGAAGGATTTAGGCCAATGTTAGGCAGTCCAGTGAATAAATTAGTTGCTAAGTAAATAGCATTGTTTATGTCAATTAATGTATTTTGGTTATTGTATAATTGATTAGGATCTAATTTGTGAGATTTGAAAAGAGAAGATAGGAAGGATTACATTATCTTTTACTTGCTAGAAGTAAGTAACCTTTATCCTTAACTAGTATTTTCTCAATTTTATATATTAAATATTCCTATTTGCGAACTTATTATTATAGTTTATTATTCTATTATGCCAAAATCAACTTTGTTTCGAAATATCAGAAAATCATTGTATTTGTAAAGTATTGTTTACTTCAAAAATTCGGATCAAACATGTGATTATATGTTACAAGAATCTTTATAAAGCTTATTTGTTAAACTGATTTGTTTTTGTACATAATTTGAATAAGGTTTGAAAATCACTATGTTTTGGACTTCGAATATATTTTGGACTTCGAATATATTTTGAATGTGTTTTGATATTTGAAACCTCTCAGTCTGACTATGTTCTGGGCCCCGCCAATGGGGATTATACGTTGGTACCGAAACTAGTTTCATTCTGGGGTTTGCCACCGACCTATGTGTGGTTTTTGGGCCTTGTCACAAGGATAATGTGGCCGTAGTCACTAAAGACTGTTTAGTATATGTATTATATTTATATCTGTATCCGAATCTGAATCTGAATTTGAATCTGTATTTGTATCTGAGTCTGTATTTGAATCTATATCTGTATTTGAAACTATATCTGTATCTATATTTATTTCTGAATATGTTGAATTTACTGTTTGCAAATAAAATAATATATTTTATTTTGTGAACTAAACCAAATGCTTTATCAAAACAATCATTTGAGAATTTTGTATTACCTATGTATATTTGTTTTTAACAAATGTGTGTTTGATCCGACTGGATAAAGATATTGGTTATTTACTGGGCCTCCCAGCTCACCCTCCATTTATTTCCCCATTTCAGATTCTGAGGATTAGTTAGCGCAAACGTTGCAAGGGAGTAGTGTGGGAAGAAAGTTAGACAAGATTATCAAGCGTATCACGATTGCTATTTTTGTGATTTGTGTGAGACTTTTGTTTAAGAAAATTTTGGATTAGTGATGTTATGTAATTTAATTATTTGATACATCCTTGATTAGTGGATTATTTTGGAGATTTTAATTTCATTTGGTGCTAGTATTGTAATTTGTTAGTGAGGCCTGGCACACTTGTAAGGCAAAGCTTTATGGGTGTGTGGCCGTTGTCACGTGTCGAGCTCATGCTTTGGGTTCGGGGCGTGACAAAGACATTGTTTGTTTAATTTATATACCAAAAATAGTAAATTTTTTCCTGCCAGTAGCATATTGGAAACTTCCTCAATGGTCTGGTCCAAGTAAATGTAATGATCATATAAAACTCAATTTTGGTTGGGGAATTTGGGGCCCAATTAATTTACTCTCTCTTTGACTTATATTTTTTTAATCAATCTGATGATGTATATATATATATATATTAAACTATTAGTATGTGACAATGATAATATGATATGGAATTGGTCTCGAGGAATTTTCTGTTTTGTTTTTGTTTTAATTTTAGAGACCATTAATGAAAATTTTGGACCTTCGAAAAAAACAATTAACATGTTGCTCACAATACCATATCCTTATTGAATTCCATATCTTCCATTAACCATTGGAAGATGAGAAAATGAGAGTTGTTACTTGTTAGTATTATTATTCCTCTAGTGCATGAATCTTTAAACTTTGATGACATTCTTAACCACCCATATATAACAATTTTTGACCTTTTTGATAAATGATTGTCTTTGTCAGTTGTTGAATAATGAAAAAGTTTGTTGGCGCAAATTACACAAATTAATTTGCTTTGGTTTTTAGATAATATCAAATTAAACTCTAAATTTTAAAAAGTTTTAATTAAAACCATGAAGTTTTTAATATTCCACTCACGTATGCATGGAATTTACACTCGTAAATATTATCACATCTATATGAGAGAGACATTGCATATTTGCATGCCGTATATGACAAGTTACATTCTTGTTTTGTCAATTTCAACTCCTTTGTGACAACTCCTTCGGAAATAATATTATAATTTGTCGCTGTTACAGACTTACAGTCCAATAAGGTTTGCTAGTTCCTCCAAGTCAAGCTAGTGGGATCCTCCTAACTATAGAAGACTCTCAAGTTGAGATAAGGGGAACCCCAAAAACTTGGTGGGAGTGGTGGACCACACGCTATAGTGTTATACACAATCTAAAAGTTCATAATATTGGATTCAAAGTTCAATATATTGCAGGTTCTCAAGATTTCATGTATTGACTATTGAATACATATAGGCATAACAAAGTTCTAGTTCATTGTAAGTTTGTTCACACTGCATGTCTCGTTTTCGTATTGTGTTTGGGTTTCGGAAGTGTTCCATTTGGGCACCATCTTAAACTCTTGAATGTCTTAATAAATAATGTCAAAGTTTTAGCTCATACAAAGTGTATTCACACAATCGTTTTTGTCTTGTGCTTGGGTTTCCGAAGTATTAAATTTTGGCACTATCAAACTCTTAAATTTAATCTCTTTTAAATAATGTCAAATAAGCCACTTTCATTGATTTTGTTGACAGCGTCAATGTAGAACTTTGCTTCCGTTTGATAACGGTTGATCCTGAGAAGTAAACTCCAAATACTTAATCCCATGAGCCAAATATCATGATAATGAGGGTTGGCTTGAGTTCGAACTTGCAACCACAGGGAGCATACCCATGGTGTAACTGTTTGTGTCATCCCTCCCAGGCAATGTATTACTCATTTACCAAACACATGCATGGAAGATCATTGTCATAAAATAAAGTATAAATCAGAGCCTCACGCTTTAGGTTCCGTTTGGTTTGGGGAGGAAAAGGGGGTGAAAAGAAAAGTGAGACATAGAAAATGAATTTTTGATCAATTAAAAAAAATGTATTTTTAGGATCAATCGAGAAAACTTAGATTTCGATCGATTGAGAAAAATACTCCATTGATCAAAATTAAAAAACGAAGTTTGATTGATCAAAAGGCACATCTCGATCAATCCAAATCGAACCACACGTTTTCCTTCCAGTTCTTCATCGGATTCAAAGAGTAAAGAATATATGGGCCTAGATGGAAAATCCTGAATCCCTCCAAAACAGAGGAATAAGAAAATCTGGTTTTTACTTCCCCATTTTCCTTCCTTTTCCTTTTTCTCCTCAAACAAACAAACCCTTAAAATATACATTAATTGTATTCGTAATTTGCTCGTAGATTTATCCTTACTACTTACTTTTCCTTATAAAAACAAAAATTGTATTCTTTTTTTCAATTAATTTTTTCATAAGTTGAGTCAAATCTTATCAAATAGTTAAATACTATAACATTCAAACAAAGAAATCCACGATTCAAATCCCACTTCTCAATTACCCCAACTATCAAATTATCAACCAAAAAAATAAAAAATAAATTGTTTACTTTGTTATCAAAGCTCAACCTTAACACTAACCTCATTTTTTATATTTTCAACCTTTTTTCATTTTGCAATTTCTTCATAGCAGCATATTAGCCACCATAATTTTTATTTTATTTTTCCAACAAATAATCAATTAAGTAATAAAAAATAAAACAATATATTTTTAATGAAACAACACCATACACAGCATCCCTACCAAAACCAAACCCATTTTCTCCTCTTCCTTCTTCTTCGTCCTCACTTCCATCCTCTCTGCAAAACCCTAAAAAGCAATGAACCCCTCCACACCCACCAACCCCAACACAAAGCGAAAACCACCACCCTAATGCAGCAATTGTGGGTCCCACCGATGGGTCCTTCTCCTCCACCACGTCAGACTCCGAGCCATCGATCGTCTCCTCTGCACTTCTTGTGTCCTCCGTCTCCACCCTTCTTCCTTCTGCCCTCTTTGCTTTGACCATTCTACCCCAACCATTCCCCACAATCCCCAATGTATCCCTTGCTCCAAATGCTCCTCTCAAACCCACTCTCACTGTCTCCCTCACCCTCTCCCTTCCCCTTATCTCTGCCCTGCTTGCTCTGACCCCAATTTCTCCTTCTTCCAAACCCACCACCACTGTCTCGACACCCGCTCCACCTCAATCCTCCTCTGCGCCGCCCGCATCGCCTCCGCCTCAATGGCGAAAGCCGTCGTTGTCGCACGTGTCGATGCCGAGTGGAAGGTCCGCGAGGCTTCCATCGCCAAGAAACGTGCACGCGAGGCGATGGAGCATTTGGTCGCGGTGGAAATCAAGCTCCACCACGATGACAACAACAACAACGATAAGGTTTGGAATAATAGGAATTTAAAGGCTTTGGAAAGCGGGACGCGTGTTGTTAATAATAATAGGATACGTCCTCACAACTAGATTTAAGCGATTCACCTTTGATGAGCTAAGAAAGGCGACGCGGGGATTCAAAGAAGTGATTGGACGTGGAGCAAGCGGGACAGTATACAAAGGTGTACTCCTTGATAAGTGAGTTGCAGCAATCAAGCGACTCAATGAAGCTGACCAAGGAGAAGCAGAATTCCTGGCTGAAGTGAACACCATTGGGATGTTGAACCACATGTACTTGATAGAGATGTGGGGATATTTTGTAGAAGGAAAGCATAAGCTTCTTGTGTATGAGTACATGGAGCATGGATCTTTAGCTGAAAATCTTAGTTCTGGTGCACTTGATTGGAAGAAGAGGTTTCAAATAAAGGCCTAGCTTATCTACATGAGGAGTGCTTAGAATGGATTTTACATTGTGATATAAAGCCTCAAAACATACTCCTGGATGATGACTAGCAACCAAGGGTAGCAGATTTTGGCCTATCTAAACTACTAAGTAAAAGTAAGATTGACCATTTAAGCTTCTCAAGAATGAGAGGAACTAGAGGTTATATGGCTCCTGAATGGGTCTACAATCGTCCCATCACTTCTAAAGTGGATGTGTATAGCTATGGGATTGTATTGTTGGAAATAATAACTGGAATGGGCCCCAATGGCATGCATACCTTTAACAGTGCAGAGACAAGAGAGCATAAAAGGTTGATCACTTTGGTAAGAGAGTATATTGACACTGGAATTGCCACAAGAAAGTCATGGATTGAAGACATTATAGATCCCATGATGGCTAGCAAATATGACAAGGCTAAGATGGAACTTCTTGTTAAACTGGCTTTACAATGTGTGGCGGAAGACAAGGATGAGAGACCCACCATGAACCAGGTAGTAGAGATACTTCTGAGCTATGAGGATTAATGTTGTTGGTAAAATAATTTGGAAATTTTATGTAAGTTAAATTAAGATAACAATTTCAACATGTTCTCCCTTTTCTTCTTCTTTTTTGGTGAAGAATAAATGTTTGTGGACTGTAATAAAGGATATATCGATCCTCCTCATTGAAATTTAGATTTTGCTTATACTTTGTTTGTTTTAGTAGAAAATATTACATTCTTAATAAACCACCACAAAAACTCTGTCAATTGTGACTTCTCTCTCTTTCTCCCTACTCTTCTCAGTCCAGTTGTTGATTGCATTTGACTCACTATTAACCGACTGTTGACCAACTATTGACATTTTATTTCAAAAGATTTTTTTTACTCAAAAGCTAGTCATAATATGGAAGAATCTAAAATTGTCAGAATGAAGAGGTTTATAATGGGGATAGTATATATATAGCAGATTGCAGGCTAAGGGGCAAACTGCTTTGCTTGCTAAACTGTATATTGAACTAAATTTTAATATCTTTGTGGAAACTGCGTAAAGGTTTACAATATAACAAATCTATTGATTTAAAATCCAAATCCAAATCCAAGTATCCAAACACAATTCAAAGGTAATCAAAGAGAAATTACATTTTTAACCACAATTGAGGGTAATGGGCCTTGTGGGTCATGGACTGCGATTCCTGATGCATGGATCCATCTACTAACTTGGGCCGTAGTCTATCCAAGTGGAAAATGCGAGCCCGCGTGAAGCTCCAGCCCATGCAGATTCATGCATCCCAGATGGTATGTCAATTTAATTTTTCAAAGGAATTGGCATGTAACATGTTGTAGGTGCTGATCTGACTTTAACAATATATGTTATCATGTCTTAACTCTTAGGGAACATATTGAAGAGTGTTAATTACACCCATATAACTTTGATTCCCAAAATAATGTCCCCTGATTCAATTGCACAATATCGACCTCGAGTTTATGTAATGTTATCCATAAGATCATCTCCAAAATTTAAGCTAACTGTTTGAAAGAGATTTTGCCTAAAATTATTTATTTTAATCAAAGTGCCTTTGTCTATAGTTGGTTGATATTAGATTATATTCTAGTAGCTTTTGAGACGTTTTATTATATGAAGAATAAACGGGTACAAATGAGAAACAGCAGGTGTGCTTTGTTACAAAAGTAGTTCAAAATATTTAAAGCAAGGGTCAATGAAGTCCACGCACGCGGTACATGTTGATCAATCACTTCACACTAACCACTTCATTTATTACATGTTGATCAATCACTTCACACTGACCACTTATTAAATGAAGTTTTTTATTTTGTACAATAGTGCTTTTTTTCTTTTTCTCCTCCATGAATGGGACTCCAAAAAAAGACATTTGACATTAAACTCTTGTTGGGCGTGATGATCAAGGAGGTAATGGCTATGAAAAGTAGTCAGAGTATTTTCCTTGAACAGTAAAAAAATCTCCAATAGCATAACAAAATATAATGTTGACAGCGATTCCAATACAACTGGGATATCAGTTCGTCGAATACAACTTAGTTTTTGAATAGAGTTCCTTCACACTAATAAATTTGACATGTTGTGGTTGGTGTAATAAAAATATGATATTAAATGTAATATTAGTAAATGTGATGTTATAGTATTTATAATGGGTCACTTCACTAAATTATGAAAATTGTAGTATCAGTCGTATTGTTATTCAAAATAATATTCCTTAAAATTAAAGGCTAAATGCACAATAAATGGATTACATCAGTTTACATGCTATGTCAAACCAACCCATTTTCCCATTTTAACATCTATTTAACTCCGTCAGCTTTGAACGCAAATTCAAATTTTAGAGTATATTTGATACATTGTAATAGTTATTACACTGTAATCGAAATTAGTATCACAAGGAATAGAATAAGCTATAATGGAATAAGCATTACTATTCATCAGTTTGGTAACAACACATGAATAAAATCTTGAATCTGTATTCCATGGTTTGGTACAGTATAATAACGTGGTAGAATGACATTATATTTTAGTTAAATTCCTAAATTACCCTTTTTGAAATGCATTATATATTTATACTTTTTGTGAGTCTTGTTTAGTATTCTATTATGTATAAACTCAAAAATACTAGTATAGTACATATTTAATAATAAAAACAATACTGGTATATGCTTTAAACACAAAAACCAAAAGCAAAAAAAAATTATATAACTAGTTATTTTTTCTATGAGTTGTACTGTATAGATTAACAACGATGGTTATATAAAAAAATAAAAAAAAATAAAAAACTAGTACTATACAGATTAAAAACACCAGCCAGTAAACACAAAAACCAAAAAATAAATAAATAAATAAATACGGGTATATATTGTAAACACAAAAACCAAAACCAAAAATAATTATATAACTGGTTATTTTTTAGATGAGCAGTACCATATAGGAAAAAAAAAATAATCAATACTGTACAGATTAAAAACACCAGTAAACACAAAAGCTAAAAGCAAAAATAAATAAATATTGGTGTATGCTGTAAACACAAAAACCAAAAACAATTTTTTTTTTTTCTTTTTCCTATAAGCAGTACCGTATAGATTAACAATAATTGCTACATAGAAAAAAAATAAATAAATAACTAGTACTATACAAATGGAAAACACCAGTAAACATAGAAACCAAAAACAAAAAAATAAATAAATACTAGTATATGCTGTAAACACAAAAACCAAAAGAATATATATATATATATATTTTTTTTTTCCATAAGTAGTACCATATAGATTAACAACAATGGTTATATAGGATAAAAAAAAATAACTAGTACTGTACCGATTGAAAAACCAGTAAACACAAAAACCAATATTGTATAGATTAACAACAATGGTTATATATATATATATATATATATAAACCAATATTGTACATATTGAAAACCTAGGAAAAAAAATCAATACTATACAGATTAAAAACACCAACCAGATGAAAGAGGAGAGAGAGAAGACCTTCACGGCCATAGAGAGAAAGATGAGATAGAGAGTATCTCCATGACCAACTAGAGGGAGATGACCTTGACAGCCTAAGAGAGAAAGAGGAGAGAGAGAGAGAGAACCTAATGAGGAAGATGAAGAGAAAGAGAGAAAAAGAGGAGAGAGAGAGAACCTGGTAAGGAAGATGAAGAGCAAGAGAGAGAAAGAGGAGAGAGAACCTGATGAGAAAGAGGTGAGATAAAGGTAAAAACGTATATTTTGATCGAATCTTTTAGATATTTTATATTTTATATATAGTTATTATGTAAGGTAAAGGAATAGCTATTTCAAATTATCACAAATTTCTTTACGCTTTGCTTTCCCTTGTGACCTATTTTTTTTTTAGCATAACTGGTCCAAACATCACAAAATACAATATAATATAATGGAAACGAATATATATATATATATATATAATTGATATTCTTTTCTTATCCAATTAAACAAATAACATTCTTCATCTCTTTTTCAAGGCTCAGCCCCTTTCTCTCTAAGTTTCTTTTTCTTTTCTCACAGCTTGCAGCTTCCTTTCTTTCTTTCTTTCTCTTTTCACTGATTAAAGACTTATAACAATGTACGTAACAAATTATATTCATATTCTTCCTCCCTCTTTTTTCTCTTTTTCTTTCTTCCCCATAACTCTCGGATCCTTCTTCTTCTTTTTTTACCCTCTGTGATGCTCTTATATATAGCTAATTCCATCAATCACGCATCCCTCAAATTCTCATCTATCTTCCTTACAAATATATACAACAGCACAATGAGCACATGCATACACACCAAAAGCCCTGCCTCTCTCCCCTTCATCTTTAGCTGACCTCTCTCCTTCCTCACACAACAGACAAAAAGGAAATCTCTCCATCATTTATCCCACTGGTATAAATATCTATCCATAATTTGAATTTATGCTCATAGATTTAACAGTCTTTTTTGTGCATATAGTGTAGTATTTAAATTTTCATTTATAATGTTATCTATGTGAATAATTGTATTAAGATACATACATATTTAATGTTGTATAATTGCTTCATATATAATGTTATCTATGTGTATAATTAGAATTGTACTCTTTGGTACGTATCCACTTTTCACTATTTCCAAAGCTATTTTTATTGTAGTTAAGAGTCTTGTAACTTAATCGATAATGACTAGTTTCTTTTATATGGAAAAACACTGTTCAAATATTCCTGAAAACACAAATTAAAGACAAAAAGATATTTAATGAGTATAATCCCCAAACGCTGGTTGAAGGGAGAGTAGGCTCTTAATAATGCTCTAGTTTCATTTAAACTAGGAATAACTCAATCTTCACATACAATCACAACTGAGGGAATGTAAAGTATTTGGGTATATATACATCTCATTGACTTCGGGTGCAATATTTGAATGTTTAAGGCCGAGATGTATAAATAAGAGTTATAAAAAGAAGTAAAAAAGTAACTTTTTTGGACGTCCGAGATGCAAAATTATAAAAAGAACTTTGAATCTCAATTTTACACATACTATTGTTGAGCTTTAATAGTTTTTAACTATTCGAAAAGGGATCTGTAAATTTATGAGAGTGGTAAAGGTTCAAAATTGAATAATATCTTCACCTAGACCTTATCACAAAAAATGTCCTCTGAAGTTCACCTTAGCCTTATCACTACACATATATACTAATGATGTATATCTCTGAACTTGTATGTCATCATGGTCCAATTATTACTAATTAACCAACAACTTTTCTTACTTTTCAATTTAAATCAATGCTAAGCATAGAAATTTTATTAAATTGTTATACTTGTTAGTACTATAATATTAATTTTGTAGATACCAATGATAGATTGCTGGAGAAAGACGAAAAGAACGGTACCTAGTACTAGATCTTCCTTATCTTTTCCTGCCTTTTAGTCCTCCTGTTTCACTGTCTGAGAGTTTCCCAGAAATCTAGGTGATTCTGGGAGTGGGAACCAATCCAGCCACAACAGAGCTAGAAAAGGAAATCAAACACCGCCACCGTTGGAAATTTTTTTTACCATAACTTATTTTGAAAATTTCCGAACAATTGTTAATGTATATGCATGCCTGTTTAATTTAAGTAAAAAGAGTCTTGCTTGGTTGGAAATGGTTATTTTACTTGAATACAGTAGTGGCTATATCGTTTCTTGTACACATGTGGCAAAGATAATAATTTGGTATTGCGACTACAAATTTTAGGCCATTATTGTTTTATCCAAGATAATGGGATTTTTTTTTAAAATACATTTGTAAGTTGTAACAGCTTTATTATTTTCCATTAGTACATGCCTATTTTACTAATCATGTCTACCTCTTTCTTAATAGGGACAAATATTGGTCCTGATCCCCACCCATCAAGGCAAAGTGTTGCGTTTCATTCCCAAGTATATGCGGGAAAATGTGTTGCCGTCTATTGACTTTATTCTCACAAATATGCGGGAAAATGTGTTGCTGTTTATTGACTTTATTCTCAAATATATGCAAGAAACTCAATTGCGGTTTTTGCTCAAAGGCTGCACTATTCATTATAGGTAATAATTATTTCTGAAATACACTTGGCTAGCTCTTAAGTTAATTTTCACATGAAAAGAGAAAAACATTGATGGAGTTTAGGGATAATCATTTTCTATTTTTCCCTTATCTTTTCAATATTTTATGTAATGAAATTCAGGTTTAGTCGTAAGCCATAGCATGGCCCAATTTTTATTGTTGACGGTCCAGTTTCCTTACATCATGGAAAAATGGGAGAACCAACATCCAGCAAAAGCTGCAACAATTATATATCTCCAGCAGGGCCTAACGACCGTATCAGCAATTATTATTGCTCATGTTGCAGATTCTGGTACACTAGGACTATTCAGCATCATTTTCTTCTCCACTGTTTCCTATACTATGGTAACTACATGTTCTAAATTGTCTAATATTTTGTTGACTTAAAGGCAAAGTATACCTTTAATTTCTTTTTTAAGTTCGGGATGATTTTGAGTTTGAATTTTGAAGTTTACTTCATAACTTTACCTACCTGTGGTTTTGTCCATTTACACTTTGTCTGCTTGTGGTTTCATTTTTAACTTCTGTTAGAGAACCTTTCACTGCTGTTAACATAAACAAAACTAAAAGAAAAAGAAACCAAAAACACTCACTCGACTCGCCCTAAAACTCCCACGCTCAATAAACCCACAGCCTCACTGGAAAACCCTTCACGCGTACTTCCAGTTAAAGCTAATGAATCATTTCGTTATGATTGACATAGAGGAAATGCACTAGATACAGTCTCTAACTTATTTTTTATTAATGGAGCAAGAAGTCTAAATAATGGGAAGATCAAAGCAACGTAGCCAATCAAATTGACAAGAGTGGCCTTCTCAATCTCTTGGAGCATTTCAACACAGAAATCCCAAGTTCCATAGTTTTCATGTGGTGGATTTCTTAGGCTGGGTTGAAGTGAGGAATGGTGTCTCCTTAAAAAAAATGTATATAAAAATAAAAATAAATAAATAAAACTATGGAGTCATGATATGTGCACATTCTTAATCTACACCCTTAATACACACTTTCATAATTTCTGATCATTTGTCCAAAATTTATGGACATTCACATACACAATTTCAACACCACACATGATTTTGGGATATTGTTATCCACAATTTCTAAACATTCATATGTGGTGTACATATTGATCATACTATGAACATGGTTTGATGGTGGTCGGGTAAGTATGCCCCTATCGTCTAGTGGTTTGGGACATCTCTCTTTCAAGGAGGCAACGGAGATTCAACTTCCATTGTGGGTAGGGTATTACTAATTAGGGGTGTGCACAAATAATTGTCCTTTTGCGTTGTTATGAACTGGAAAATATATATTTATAATAGCTAGCCATGGAACTTTCACTAAAATCTAAACAACATTTTGCCTTTCTTATTACAGGGAATAGCATTGTATTGGATTTCTGCCAGGCTTCCAAGTCGAAACAAAGATGTCGGACTTTACTATGCTGCAACATTGGCATTAGCATTGGGCAACTCTAGTCGAGACCCAGCTTTAAAATCCTTTCTTGCTGATCAGTTTCATGGACAAAATACCAACATATGCACGAAAATACTATTTTGTTTTTGTGCGGATAGTGGTACAATTGCTTGGTGGAATTTTGCTTGGTTTTTAGGAGTCATCATCGCTTTGTTTCTTTCAGTTACTGTCAAATGGACAATAAGATTCCAAATCTCTACCCTGTTTATGGCTGCAAATCTTTTGTTGTTCTTGTTTGGCTTCACCTTTTACAAGCGCGAAAGACGAATGCAGCGAAATAGTAAAGTGACTAAAGTGAAGCGCCTATTAATATTAATACTTATGTGTACAACCTTCGTTGCATATGGTATGATTAAGGCTACCGGAAATACCTTCTTTATTGCACAAAGTAGAAACATGGATGCTCACATTATTGGTAAAGTCAAGGTTCCTCTAATGATTTTCTTCGTAGTCCAGTACGGTATAAGCTTCATAACCAAACTCCTGTTTCATGGGATATTAAATTTCTTCCGAAGAAGACAACGTGTCGAACTGGAGGGAATCGGTGTTGGGATGGTCTGTGGTATATTATGTTGCATCACAG
Source organism: Fagus crenata (assembly GCA_014362285.1). Classification (NCBI taxonomy): domain Eukaryota; kingdom Viridiplantae; phylum Streptophyta; class Magnoliopsida; order Fagales; family Fagaceae; genus Fagus; species Fagus crenata. Next base: position 1,235 of record BKZX01025919.1, on the reverse strand, counting down.
CTTGGAGGGTGGAGCTCCACAGACTGAATTTAATTATGAAAAAAGGAATTGGTCCTAACAACGACAACCCAAATAAGACTATCCCCATGAGTGTGTTTTGGTTACTTCCACAATTTTGTTTGTTAGGACTAATGGAAGGACTTGGTGATAAGGGGCTTGAGAATTTCATCAAGGACTACGTTGAAGAATCAATGAAGCGGCACGTGTCGTTATGCGGTGAGTTAGTAATAGGTTTTGGAAGTTTCTTTAGCATACCTTTTGTCTTACTAAACCCAAGCTGGTTCGAGGATACCATCAACACAAGTCATCTAGATAGGTATTTCCTAACTTTAGCAATTCTAGGTTCGGTGTTCCTTTGCATCTTTGTGTGTATTTCACCTATGTATGCCAACATGAAAGCTCAAATGGAAGAGGAGCATTCAAATGAGGGGATATGTTGTTGCTAGGGCCTAAGAGCCACTCTTAACATATGTTCGAGATGGCATAGTTAAAGTCTCCATTGGCATTCGAATAAACAACATATATATGTGATAAAGCTTGAGGTTTTCTTTTTTCTTTTTTTGAATGAATGTATTTGAAATATTCTTCACTTGAATATGTGCCAATTCTATTCCAGTTCAAAGCCTTGTTTTGTTCCATCTATCGGTAGAACAATGGCCTTCCTACTGCAGGTATAACGTTAGCATATTTCTCTTGTTGAAACAATTCTACATCTAATCCCCTTACTATTCAATGATGTAAGAGTTAAAATAAGATCGAGATGCAAGCTTTTGTTATTGAAAAATAACTTGATAATTTTTAAAAATATGATACACACATATGTATTATGTGCATGAATTGTAATAAACAAAAGAGTTTGGCCAGTAAATATAGAATATGCATACCATTTAATTATATGCTATTATCGAAGGTTTTTCTTAGCAGTTGAAATAGGCATGTTACTTTTTTACGTAATCCTTCAAATTGTATGTTATTATCGAGGTTTTTTTATACCCTCGAAATAAGTGCGTCAAAATAGATACGCATCGTGTTAAAATCTAATGGACCTAACTCAATCTCAAAAGACGCCTTAATTATGAGGTGAGAATTGTCCATGACTTATATACTCATTACTCAATCCAATTCTTTCCAATGTGGGATTAATGATATCTAACATCCCCCTTCAAACTCAAAATGGTGGAATTTTGAGTTTGGAATGTAGTAGAACCGGATTACGGCTTGAGAGAAGAGATACC
>BKZX01025918.1:0-10767 GCA_014362285.1 Fagus crenata | reverse complement strand
AAAAAAAAGAAGAGAGAAAAAAAAAAAAAAAAGGAATAGGTGTACGTGGGTGGTGGGGGAAAAATGAAAGAAAAAAGAGAGGGGAACGGGAACAGAGGGAGAGAGAGGAAAAAAAATTGAGAAAAGAAGGTATTTTGGGAGTTGTGAAAAAAATAAATATATTAAAAAATGAAATAGTAATGTTAAAATAGGAAGTCTAATGTAGTGGTGCTTTAGCTAAACAAGAAAAAATGGGTTTTTTAGAACCCAATTGGCAAAAAAAATGAGAAGGCTATTGAAAGTGCTCTCATACTAGCCATCAGATATTCAAACCTTGTTAGGCTTTCTGACATACTTGGTGGCACGCATCCCGATTATAAAACTACCTGTTGAGCTCAATGCCATAAAAGACGCGGCAAGTAAAGGAAGTGTGTTGTTTACAGGCACCGGAGGATAAGAATGAAAGTAAGAAAAAGAAGAAAGATAAAGTAGGGAGGGGGAGGGGGAGAAGGGGAGAATATGAAACTGGAATAGAGGAAGAGGGAGGAGGAAAATGGAAAAGGAAGCTATTTTGAGAGTTGTGAAAATAATAAATAAATAAAAATATATTAAAAAATAGAATTGTGAAATAAAATAAGAAGTTTGATGTAGTTGTTTTTTAACTAAATTAAAAAAAGTAGATTTTTAAGAATCTATTTAGCTAAAATTTTGAAGAAACTAATAAAAATGCCCTTAGGGTTTGGTTTAGAGAGAGAGAGAGAGGGAAGAAAAAAGAAAAGAGAAAGCCAAAATTCAGAAAATTTTAACATTTTCTGAATCACCAAAACATTATATATAATTATATAAATAACATGTATATCAGTGCCTTGCAGTCCAAGACACGATCAACGGCCCTGATTTCACCCATCAGATCCGGCCCAAAATCTTCCCGCCTATTACTGTTGGCGGGACCTAAGTCCTCCCTATATAAACCCCTCTATGCATGCATTGTTGAACTCGTAGCATTGTGAGGTCTGGTTTAAGGTAGCAAAAATGGCAGTGTTTCATGTTTTTCTGTTGGTTTTGGTGATTGGAATTGTTCATCACAGCCACGGGAGGACTTATGAAAGTGAGAGTATTACTATAAATGGCACGGATACCTTACCTGTAAAAGCACCCGCACCCAGCAATCCTCAGAAGAATTATGATTACTTCTCCTTGGTCTTGCAGTGGCCAAAGTCATTCTGCAACACGGGTGCTGTTACATGTACTAGCCCGATCCCCAACTATTTCACTGTGCACGGCCTATGGCCGCAGCTGTATAATGGTCAATGGACTAACTGCAATAGTGATACTAAATTAAATCATGATCAGGTATTATATATACATGTTTGTCAGATTCAACTATGCATGTTATTGTTATCATCATTCATTCTTTGATATTGTTTTATTGTTTTATTTTTTTATTTTTTGCAGCGAACAAAGTTGAACCTTATGGACTTTATGAAAAAGTACTGGCCGAACCTAAAATCTCCTGGTGATAATTATAGATTATGGGAACATGAATATCAAAAGCATGGTTCTTGCTTCTCGCCATTCCAAGAACAACCATTGTTATACTTTCAAAAAACTGTTACGATGGCGTTGCAAATTAGAAGTGTGACTAACATTTTATACCACTCAGGTTTAATTTATATTTAGAAGTGTTTGTAACTTCTATTTATGATTGAAGAAAGCTAACTTGGATCTTTTCTCACTTTTAGGAGGAATTTGGCCTAGTAATCGTGAATGGTATAAGCTTAAAGCAATCGAAGATGCAATTTTTCGTCACTTCAATTTTATCCCGAGGCTGCGATGCAACTACGCCGGGGGTAGTGGATTCGTCCAATTGTACGAGATAGAGTTCTGTTTCGAGAGAAACGGTTCCCTGAGGGACTGCAATAAAGCCGGTGATTTTACATTTTCGAAATGTGGGAACCGGCAGGTTCAACCAGACCCATTGAACCCAGTCGTCATGTTTCCTTATCCCTTATAGTTTCCTAGCCAGTCTCTGTTATGATTCTCAAAGATACAAATCTCAACTCCTATTATGTATCTGTTGGCTAGTTGATGCAGCTTTCTGCATGTCTTTTTAATTTTATTTTGTTTTTTGATTGGAAGTGCATGTTTTAGTTTGTGGTTTGATCCTTTGTTGGTGTGTTGTACTTTGTTTCCCTATATATTATAAATTGCGAATTTTGGGGTTGATCTCAGAGAGTTTAGTTGATTGGTTACGTAAACACGATATAGTCTTACATTTTTATTATTATTCAACGTATTATATTGTGTTATTAAAGGTCCTATTTGTAGGATTACATTTTTCTAAGGAATAAATCTATACTCATTCTTAATGGGATTCTCTGAATCTTAGCTACAAGAAGAATTCAAGAATCTCTAACAAAAAAAGGAAGATGAAACCTCTCTGAAATTTTATTAATCAAAAGTCTTTCATGCCCCAAGGATTACAGCCATATATTTATATAGTAAAACTTAAAAAAAAAGTCCTAGGGCATTTAGGAGACTCTTAGAAAATTCTATAATATATATATTATTAGCTCGAAGCATTTATCATTCTAAATTTAAATGATTAATCTTGAACTTAATACTCGACTTGATTTAACTCATTTATAGTCTTATACTTCTTGACTACTCCAAACTCACTTGTTGGGTTTAGGTCAAGTAATCAATAGGTTACCGGAATTTATTAAAAGAAAAAAGAGTGAATTGAAATGAAAGACTATTTGATTGTGGCATAATTTATCCTTAAAAATCATTGTAAAATAATAGACTATACAAATGAAAGCTATGTGTATATAATACATGTACCTATAAAATTAAAGTATCTACTACATTTTTACATATATAAAATAAGTATATACTACACGTATAATAATCGATATTTAATTAAGGGGTAGATCTTTTCAATGATTGAAGGTAAAACTAATTGATGGAGAATGTTAGAGGTGCAGTCGGAATAAACAACATACTGATAAGGTTCTAATTTTATCTTCTTTTTTTCCCTCTCCCATCTTACTCACAAATCTTTGGAAAATATTAATTTTTGAGGTGTGCCAACTATAATGAACTCATGAACTTGAGACAAACAAATCAGCTCTGATTGAATATTATCAAACAAAAAATTGAAGTCACTCCGATCCCTTTTACTATTTCATTTATTATCTTTATAGTAAATCCTTTCTCAAACTTTGAGCGTTACTCCCTAATGTGGGATAAGCAAAGTACTATTTATCCTTTTTATATTAAGTGGAAGCGGCTTGGGTCTAGTGCACAGGAGCACTGGACCCGTTGAGATGTTGACATGTATATAAAAACTATACAAAACTAGATACGTGGTAACATCTCAACGGGTCCAATGTACTGGACCCAAGCCTTTCCCATATTAAGTATAGTTTTGTCCTTATGCGGATTACAATATTTGGCTAGTACTATTTTCGTACCAATAAATGTTATTTCTACACTATTGTTACAAATTCACATCAAAATTTGATATTTTTGTACGGTGCAGAAATAACACTTATTGATGCGGATATATTGTTTCCACAATTTTTACACAACTATAACTTGACATTCCTTTCTTTTAACCTGCCCGTTAACTTGGGACTACCATGAATAGTCCCAAAAGGTACTTCCTATCAGTGAAGTACTCCTATTGGAACTAGAACACAAGAAGTATAATTTATCCCCTTCACTTAACATAAAGATTGAATTCAACATATGCTTTAGTCAATCAGATTATTGGATTTCATAGAGCCACTTTTCTTGAATAGAAAGCTTAATATGCTTGAGTATCAAAAAAAGAAAAAGAAAAAGAAAGCTTAATATGCTTTTACTTAGCATTTAGCCCATGTAAAAGTAGTGTTTTCTTGCCAGTTAGCCTTAATAAAGCCAGATATGGTATTGTATTATGAACATGTTTTGTAAACTAACAATACCTTGATAGATTTTGATGAACAAAACCTCTAGCATCAATTATAATTTTTTCACATGGCTCGAGAAAAGAATGTCCTCAACTTACAAAATGGCCCTGGAGACTTTTTGTGAACCTTCACATGACTAGAGAAAAAGATAGCTTGCAAGCCCTTGTTTAGTCCCATCTGCCAGTGACTGTATTAGATTCAAAGCACACTAAACAAAATTTTGCATTGATTTCATACAAATGAAAGCTATCTGTATGTAATACATGTACCTATAAAAAAAAAGTATGTACTACATTTACGTATATAAAAAAAGTATATACTACATGTATAATAATCGATATTTAATTAAGAGTGTAGATGCTTTCAATGATTGAAGGTTGAAGAATGTTAGAGGTGCAGTCAAAATAAACAACGTACTGATAAGGTTTTAATTTTATCTTCATTTTTTCCCTCTCCCATCTTACTCACAAATCTTTAGAAAATATTAATTTTTGAGGTGTGGCAACTATAATGAACTCATGAACTTGAGACAAACAAATCAGCTCTGAATGAATATTATCAAGCAGAAAATGAAATCACTCCTTCTACTATTTCTTTTATTATCTTTATAGTAAATCCTTTCTTTGACTTTGAGCGTCACTCTCCACTGTGGGATAAGTAAAATACTATTTATCCTTTTTATTATTAAGTATAATTTTGTTCTTATGCGCATTACAATATTTTGCTTGTGCTATTTTCGTAACAATAAATGTTATTTTCACACTATTGCTATGAAAATATTAAATCTTAATATACAAAATCAAACCAAAATTTTAATATTTTGATATTAATATTACGGAAATAATGCTTATTGGTGCATAAATATCATTTTCCCAAATACAGAGAAAGAGAAACGTAAGAGAGGTTATTTTTTTTTTATGTTTACTGCGTGCATAATATAATAGTATGACAAATATTTTATTTTTTTTTATTTTGAATAAAATAGTAGAAAAAAAAATAATATTAATACAAATATCTCATTTGTTTGAGCTATTCGGAGTATCAAAAATTTAAATGGAAAGAGAAAAGAGAAGTACAATAGTATATTCTTTACGTATTGTGACGCGTTATTATCGTACTGTACAAAGAGGTTTTGGTTTTGGCACCATGTGCAATTAATGAGACGAGTGGAGCATGATTTATCGTACAAGTAAAAGCACTGTACGATGCCCGCAGTAATTGATGAAAAACTGTGACGCTGAATCACCGTTCCGTCAAACGACGGAAAACTCGGGCGCGAGCTCTTATCCATTTTCCACGCAAAAGAGAGGGTTCAAGTCGGTACCCAACGGCGACTCATAAAAAAAAAAGGTCTGTACCAACAGCGACAGGAGATTTTTTTTTTCTCTTGTTTAGGGGATCCCTACCTAGGATACTATGCATGCAGTAAACATAAAAAAAGAAGACCCTAACCTTGTCTGTACCAACAACGACAAGAGATTTTTTTTTTCTCTTGTCTAGGGATCCCTACCTAGGATACTATACACGCAGTAAACATAAAAAAAGAAGACCCTAACCTTGTCTGTACCAACTAAAAAAAAATCTCTTGTCGCTGTTGGTACAGACAAGGTGATTCTTGAGAATACGCTTTGCTTATATTTATACCGTAACAATTATGACAACGATTATATTACAAACAGAAAAATATATGTTAAAGGCAAGTCGAATCAAACTTTTAAGATAAGTCTTGTTTTTTTTTTAGATGAGTGAGATAAGTCTTGTTACTGCTAGGAAAATCAATCCTAGACCTAAACCAGATCAAACCTCATAGTACATACACCACTCCGATCAAGGTAATTAAAATCGGGATTCTACCTTGAATCGTTGGGAGAGTTTCGTGAATCGAATCGTAGAATCGAATCGTGAATCGTAAGATTCTACTTTTCATAAATAAAAAATAAATAAATAATTATAATTCATAACATAGGTTAAAGAATCATTCAAAAATAAATAAGTTTTGGCATAAAATTTATAAAATGCAATAAGTCATCAACTACTAAATACCAAATGACAAATTTCAAACTTCAAACTTTCAAATTCCAAGTTTTAATACCACATAACCACAAACATATATAATGTTCCAAATAATAACACTACATAAATTAAAATATTTCCCAACCATTTTCCACAATGGTGATTTTGTGACAAAAGTAACACATTACTTATTGTTCAATGTGAATGACTAAGATCTAAAAACCAAGATCATCATTGATTTGATGAATGTTGTCCTCTAATGGGAGACCTTCACCATAAATGTCGTTGCTTCCATCTAAATCATCCATGGGAAGATCATCAAAATCTCTTACTTCATTTTCAAGTTCACAATCACTAAGATTATGAATTTCTTTATCTTTATCACCTAGCAAAAAAGAACAAAAACAAATTGTATTTAAAATTTTATAAAGATCTAATAAGGAAGTCATAAGTCATAACTCACAAGATTTAAAATCCATTTACCATTTTCATCTTTCTCTTGAGCATCCCTATGAAAGACACTTGGCCATTCTTCATTTGGTTTATTTGGACTCTCTTCTGCAGCTATCCACTCATCATCTGAAGAGATGTTCTCCAAAGAATCTTGAGTGGTTCCATTTGCTTTTTTTGTAGGTTTATTTATCAAGTTCAGGTTGCACATGACAAACACCAAGTCATTCATTTTCTTTTGGTGCAAACGGTTTCTTCTTTTTGTGTGTACCTACAAACACCAAGTTATTAGAATTTATATATTATAGTTAACTTTTTATCATATATTACCAGTAACTTATAGCTAGGCTACTAAGTACTAACATTAACATACTAAAATGGGCGAGCTTCTTTTATCAAAAAAAAAAAAAAAAAAGAACAGGCTACTTTTTATCAAAAATAAAAAATAGACGGGCTACTAACATACTAAAAAGTAAAAATTAGCTCAATACAAGTTAAATTTTCATTGGAGGCCCAAAAAAAAAAAAAAAAAAAAACCCAAAAAATCCAAATAAATCTTGTGCAGTAGAATCGTATAGAATCGAATGTAAATCGGGATTCTAAAGATTCTAAGATTCAAATCGGGATTCTATTAAGATTCTACCACCTTTAAGATTCAGTTAAGATTCGAATCGTTTTCATAATATTAAATCGTAAAATCGTAAGATTTTAAGATTCGAATCGGGATTTTAATAACCATGACTCCGATAAAATCAACCGGTTTTGTGCTTTGTCATAAAATTTTATCAAAAAAGAGAGATGTCATAAATGCTTGAGAGAGATGTCATATTCATCATCCGAAACATTAAATGAGAGAGATGTCATAGTACATACACCACTCCACCAGCTCAGCAAGTACAAGTACGAAAAAAAAAAAAAAAAAAAACCCAACACAGCCTGTCCCTCTCTCTATATCTCTATGAAACTTCTTGACCCTTACTTTCCATCCCTGACCCACACTTTCCATTCCCATAAAATATAGGCAGTGGGTTACAATTCCAAATCTCAGCCGTATAGTTAACCTCACTCCAGCTGACATTGTTGAGTACTTGAGTATCACACCTCTTTCCCTTTCTTTCAAGCAGACACTTCTCATTTCTCTCACATACCCTTCCGAAAATCAACCTTAAACCAAATCAAACCTCGTGGCTGTTCTAGCAATATCTCGGACCCGTTTCTTCGTTGTCTCTTTTTCACTCATAGTTTTGAGTACTATTATGTGGCGATTGATTTGGCCAACGGTACCATCTGGTGTCCAATTCATTGAAGAAGCTTGCTCAGGGCTGAATTATTATACTCACCAAGGAGTCCAAAGCCATTACTTCCAAGGAAATTTGTTTGGACGGTTTTAGTGTGCCAATGAATATTACTAAAATCGTCTAAACAAGTTTCCACACTTTGCAAGTTGATGCCAGTGAAATTACTTAAATGATTTAGATAGGATTCAGCCAGCCATGGTACTTGATTTCAACTTCAGAAGTGGAGTTGGCGATTTAGAAAGATTCTTGCGCTTCGTTGGCGATGTTCACTCTACTTGTCTTGGCGAGATCGATGACTTTACTGATGAGGGAGAGAAACGGACACATGGGTATAAAGTGATGAAGGAATTCGCACACTCCCTTTTCAATGAACTCTTTCATCTGGAATGTCTGGGACTTTATTTTACAGACTGCCATGATGTCAAAGCTGAAGCTTACGGAATTGAAGCCCATGCCTTTGATTGTGACCCAGTATAATCCGAATCCAAAGCATCTACTCTCGCCCTCCTCGAAGCCAACCGCTTCTGCTTGTGGGATTCTCTGCTTCTTTTCTTGGCTCACAACTGTTTTGTCATCAGCCAGACTCAGACTCGGACTCGGACTGTAATGCTTCCTATGCCTCTATTAGTGTAATTTTATTAATTTATATATTAGTCTACTATTGAACATCAAACTTTAGTTCATTAATAAATTAGATCAATTGATTGTCTTATTGTTGGCTGACATGTGATGTAGCATACATACATGTATAGGGACATTCGATTACATTTTTTTTCCACTTTTTCATCATAAAGTGCAAAATAATTCCTTGTCAAAGCTCTTTGTGATACACAAATGGCTTTTTTTTTTTAACAGATAATGACTGCATAGTAATGAACTTTGCATAGTAATTTAGTGTAATCTCCATTTCCATGAGTAATGATCCTCGGTATTTTAGTAGATTGCCGTATCTGTTACTTTTATTTACTTAGTCTCAATAGCAACACAAGTAGCCTATGGATGGTGCCTATGAGTCTGCTTATGGAAATTTGAATTTTTTTGTATTTAGTCTTGTTTTTCGTTGAACTCTTTGTTGGATGAAGCTCACTTGGTTGGAGAAAACTTTGCCTTGAGCATTTAAATGTTTATGTAGTGAAGTCCTTGCTTTATTCGGTTGCATCCTAGAATGAACTTGACATCCTTTCCTCTTATTTATTTTTTGATTAGTAAGTTACACACGCACCCCACGACCTCACCCTCCACCTAACACTTGCGAGGAGAGGAGGTGCTGGCAACACCCTTTCCTCTTCTTGAGGAAAAAACAATGATAACAGATCATCCTGTGCTAACGATCAAAATGTTGTGTTTAGAATCATGAAATCAATGGCAAGGACATGGTTTGTTTGAGACACTTCTTTGGATTAATCTGCATCAAGAATAACTGCAGCACTTCTATTTTCTTTCTTAAGCTTGACTGGCTCTTCCAAGCTTTTTTCTAGATTCTTTAGAGAATCCTTCTGGTCAGATAAGTATATGGGGCTTTCCTTGAACTCTTTACTGTGTGTGTACCCCATGTGAGATGTCAGGCAAACAGCCATGTGAGATCTTCAGAGATTATTTAGTTCAGATAAAAAATATGTTTCATACTATATATTATTATTATTTAATGCTAGGTGATTTTAAATAACAAAATGAAAATTAACCTTGATTGAGGTATTGATTTCCAGCTCCAATACATTGGATTATTGCCCCATGTTATGGAAAGTTCTTTTGCAGACAGCATGTACGATATTTTGCTAGGCGATTTCTCTAACTTGAAGCTCTGCGTTATTGTGAAAAATATTAAGAATTACTCTGTGATGTTGATATATCCTATTAATTTTTAGTCAACTCATTTATTATTTATATATATCCATGATCAATTTTCTATATTCAATACGTGAATCCAAACTAAAAGTTGCTTATATAGAGTGTTTCAAAAAAGAAAAAGAAAAAAGTGCTTATATAAAGAGGAAAAACCAGGTATATTTTTAAATTTGTAATATTTATTCTAAAATGTAAAATGGATTAATTTCAAATCTTTTCTGCTTCACTATCTTTTTAATCTTGTTTTTCCTTGAACTCTTTACTGTTTGCATCAGGTGCACCAACATTGAAGGAACCCTTTAATTTGTCACTCAGGAAAGTGTCTTCCTTTATTCCACCTTTAAGGCTGCAACCTCTTCTAGAACAATTCTTGAATTTTGTTGAGGTGTATTTAACACAAAAAGAAGGTTGCTTTGTAGCTAAACTTTTAGTTTCCAGTGCTCTAACAATGTATTTGACTTCGGTTTCTTTGCTCTGAATTTTGTTGAGGTGTATTTAACACAAAAGAAGGTTGCGTTGTGGCTAAACTTTTAGTTTCCAGTGCTCTAACAATGTATTTGACTTCTGTTTCTTTGCTCTGAATTTTGTTGAGGTGTATTTAACACAAAAGAAGGTTGCTTTGTAGCTAAACTTTTAGTTTCCTTCACTCTAACCATGTATTTGACTTCTGTTTCAATACTCACATGTTTAGTTGCCCCATTGTTAAGCAGTTTAGGGGCTTCCTTTTTATCAAAACCTTTTGATTTTAGCATTTCTGCAAGCAGTATTGGGTCTTCTGTGTGCGATTTAGGCAATTCAGCATGATGGTTTAGTTCTAGTTCTGGCTTCTCTCATTGTTGTAGCTTTCTTACAAGCTGTTTCGATTCATCAACATCATGTTCTGGTCTTCAAGCTTCATTTTGTAGAACTTTAGCTCTTTGTGTAGAAGTTTTTGCTGGCTGACTGCTCTTGCTATACGTGGTCTTGGCAATATAGTATTATGTTTAGGCTTCAAAATTGTAGATTTATTCTTAAATTATACAAACCACTCATTACTTAATATATATATATTTTTATACAAACTACTCAAGCCAGATAGTCATTACTATTGCATCTTCGAAATCTTCTAATACACTAAACATCTCTTTTTAAATTTTAGATCACATTACACTCTTGAATCAAGCAATAGTCATACATTCACATTCCTTATAGTTCATTGATTTATGCTAGCTTTTACTAAACCTTCC
>BKZX01025912.1:1883-18597 GCA_014362285.1 Fagus crenata | reverse complement strand
GCCAAAATAAATGGAAAAGATTTTAATATGACACCAACATGACTGTTATGTGAAGGTTTAATGTATGCATCATGCTTAGCTCTTCAATCTCATGAAACACTTATGTTATCAATTTATTGTCGGACAATTTTATTTACGAGAATTTTAATTATGGACTGCTCTTATATGGTATAAAAGTAATAAGCTTCTTGATACTGCCATGGACTGCTCTTCAATTGAATTAATTATTTTCTCAATTGACAATAGATGGCTCTGGATGATATAGTTCCAGGAAAGCAGGGTGTGCCTTGGCAAATAACAACCTTATGTAATGGAAGACCTCTGAGGTTTGCTGGCTCCGGGAATGCAAACATTTGTATTTAGTACATAAAAAAGGTGCTGTAAAAAACAAGACCCCTGGCAACCTTGGTGACAAAGTCTTTTCATGTAATATAAATTGTAGTGGTCTATAGTGGTTAGTAGTTTTTTTATACGCTATTAATCCTACTCTTCTCTGTACTTCCTTTACCACATAACCAAAAAAAAATGTAAGTTCCTATGATATAAATGTGAGATTTCTCTCTCTCTCTCTCTCTCTCTCTCTCTCTCTCTCTCTCTCTCTATATATATATATATGTATATATATATATATTTTTTTTCTTTATTTTCTTTTCAAGATTTATAAAAAGCTTAAAGAAAATGTCCATGACTATATTCAAAGGGCTTAAAAATATTTGGTCAAAGGTTGGAAATTATCTTCTTTACAAGGACATGTAATCATGTTTGTATTGATACATTGATTGTTGATGGTTTAAATGTAGATCTTATTTTTGAAAATGTATTTTTTAGTTGTGTTTACTAAGTTTTTTTTAACTAAATAATATATATTTTTTCACTTACCTTTTTATTTATCAAACAGTATTAATCAATTCTAGTCAAACACTTTTAAATAAAAACATTTAAAATAAGTCTCCTACTACTAACAAACATCTTAATAAAATATACTTTCTTAAGTGGTATAATTAATAACATTCAAATTATAATACTAACAATAACAACGGATAATAACAAAATTTTATTAAAAAAATTCAAAAGATTTCTCCTACTACAAAAAGACATCTTAACAAAATATACTTCTTCAAGATAATGAAAAATAATTAATTTAAAATACACCTCCCAAGCAGCATGACTAATAGTGTTAAAATTAAACGATCTCTTCATTCTCCCACTACTAAAAATTACACGTCTCTTCATTCTATCTTCTTCAAAGCTCGGCCTCATTCACAGTCAAACTCTGTTGCTTCTCTCACTAAAATTGGTGTTGTATTTCCATCCCTTATTGTTGTGGTCTTCAATAACATTAAAGGATCCATAATTTCGGTGTAAGTACCTCAATTAATTCTTTGTTCTATGGTTCTTTTTTTTGTCTTTCCATATTTTTTTCCATTGTCTATAGTGATACAAGTTTTGATATTTTTTTGTTTTTCTATCATAATTTTTTCCTTTCTTGCTTTTGTATGTTTGTCTGTTTTCTTATAGACAAAAATATATTTTACAAAAATATATATTAATGATATTATACTTGACGGAATATATATCAACAATCATTTTTTACTTCTAGAGCAATCTTAGAATTTTTATCATATCATATTTATCTTATTAGAGTTATAGTAGAAGATTTGAACACTCAATGAAAATAGTGATATCTACTACCATTTTATGCTGAATTTTAAATACTTCACACGGAAATTGTCCCGTGCTTTGCGCGGGTTATACGCTAGTATATATTAAAGCAGAAGCCATTGCCATATCTCTGCCATTTGGCATGTATGACAATGCCTTCTGCTCGACATGTGGTAGCTTCGTTGGACAAATTCTACCACGTGGCAGAATATTATTGGTAGAGTATTTGTCACATGTCCTTTCTCTCTCTCCTTTATCTTGCCATCACAATTCATAAATGAGCACTTAATTGTCATTTTATGGTACAAGCAATATACCCATTTAGCCACTATGTTATATCCTTTATTCATAATGGCAGAGATAATGCAGACTCCTTAAATTACTCGACTATTAATTTAAATATACACCTCCTTTTTTAGATGCTCAATTAAGTTTTATATCATTTTTTTTGTTGATATAATTTACTCGGCTGATTTTTGTTCTTCATTTAAAAATAAAATAAAAACTTTGCCGGCCCTTTTCATGCATCGGAATAAATATAGAGGATACATTCCAAAACAACAAAATCTGTTTTTCCCAAAACGACGTCGTTTTGGGGAATTTAAAAAAAAAAAAAACCGATTCCTTTTCTTCTTCATTTAACAATCCCCCATTTTTTTTTGGCTTCCCCCATTGTTGTATCTTAATGGCGTCTTTCCTTATCTCACCCGCTTTCTCTTCCTTTCTCACCCATTACTCTATCTTAAACCTTTCAATCTTCCTCTTCATCTAATCATTGATTTTGGCTTTCAGATTTTTAATTTTAGGGTTTGTTCTCTGTTCTCACCTTTCGATTTTTCAGACTCAATTCTAATTTTTTTATTTCCATGTTGATGAGTGCAGGAGGACTACTTTGATTAATCTTCCACCAAGAATTGATTCAGATGAAGAAGATATGAGCATTAGCCTACTCTTCAAGAAATCACCCATATCAAGGTTCTCTCTTTTCTTTTTTCATGAGCCAAATGTTTCAGTTATTTTCTTTTATATTCTAAAGATTCAATCTATTAAATGTTTGACAAAATGTCTCAAATAAGAAATTTAATTTTGCCTCCTCATTTTTGATTTGGGGATTTGAAGCCAAAAACAATTGATTTTGTACTAATTAGCAAAATGATTATAAGTGAATGAGTACCCAAAATACGCAAATGACAATGCCTACATGTTGTGACAATTCATATATTACGCTACTTATTTTTATTCCTCTTTTCTTATGTTTCTTCTTATTCATCACTACTCTCATTTGTTTGATAAAATTCAAGGAAGATTCAATAAACCAAAGCAGGGAGCATATTATTGTGTCGCTAGGCCTCCTTTGATCTATTAGCGAAGACCTCTGGCATTTTTAGACCCAAATTTGAGTGACTCAATAGGTACCTGAAAAATATCTGGGGATGCAACAATCAAGTCTGCATTGAACTGCACATTGTACAAAATAAATGTGTTCACTGTCAAATAAATCTTATAAAGACGTTTTATTTGTTTAGAATATAGGAGTGTTCTTCCTATTCATTTTCATTGCTACTGTGAAACCTTTGGTAAAAGTTTTTGCTTATCCATCTTCATTTTCATAAAATTTTCTCTAATTTGTATTAATATGTTTAAATCTCTTTTCATGCTATGAGATGTGTTCTTCATAAAGTAAGTGCCTTTTTTGTTCCAAGTAAATTCTAAAATTTCATTCTTTTTATGAATTTATAAATTTCTTATATATGAGTTGAAATCCAAGCCATTTGGTTGTTTATGGTAGGCTTGACAATTGTTATATTCCCTCCTAAGATAGGCTTAGTTTATCTGCGTCTGGTGTAATAAAGGAAAATGCTACAGTTTTTGTTTTTCATTTTTTTCTATAATAATCATTGTAAACGATTAAATCTTTTTGTTGTTTCTTTAGATTATAAGATATTAAGTGCTTCAAGTTTTGGACGTTTATAATTGTTTTTGTCATAGTTATAAGCTAAGATGTTTTTCCTTTAATCTTATCAGTACATGTTTTCCAAATACTCCTATTTTTAAGGACATATAAGTTTGGAATGTTGTTGTTGTTCCCATGGTTCTTTCTCTAGGATACAAATTCGGTTTTGCTTGTGAAGGAGTATCTGATGACCAGTTGACACCAAGCTTCCTTTGCAATTCCATATTGTCTTCGCTCAATCATTTCTGGCCCAAACATAATGGACTCTCTCTATTTAAGGTTGTTTAAAGGAGTACAATTTTAATCTTATAATGGACTCTCCCAATTTTTAGTTCCTTTAATTTATCAGCATTTCATACAATTCAAAGTTTATCCAAGCTAAAATATGGTTCTACCTATTAGCGTAATGAATTGTTGCATTTTAGCTGCAAATATGGCAATGAGCAAATCTTTTCTGGCAGAGATAGTTATGTATATACTCTTCAATCTGAATATATCTTTTTGCTGATATATATTCTTTTATGTGGCAATAGGTACTTGAAAAATGTGATTTTTTTTTTTTCGTTCCTCACTCTGAGAATGAGTACATTGCTGCTTTTTGGTCTTATGTTTCTTTGCAACATGTTAGATGACACGAAAGTGGGTATGAAATTACTGATGGAGTAAGTTACTTATGACAATAATTTGTACCAAAAGAACATGCACTAATTGAATTATGCAGTTATTTTGTCATTGGTTTTAAAATCTGGGATAGTCTTTATTTAACAAACGAATTTAGCATACTTATCATTGGTTTTGAAAATGTACTCACAACTTTATAGACTAATATTTTCTTTGTATGCCGATACATGTGCTATCATATGCTGTCAAAGGGCCCTGAAATGGAAATTTGATAAAATATTTTTCTTTTTCTGTTTCCAAATCATAAATTATTTAGGTGAATGTTTTTTTTTTTTTTTTTTCAATCTATTTGTGTGTGTGTAGTAACATTGCTTAGTGCACAAAATCAAGCTGAGTAATGCTTCCAACCATTTTGTACAACATATCTGTTAACCTTTTGTCATGTCAAAATACCTATTTTTCTTTAGAACTAAGTTAAGTTTTTCTTTTTCAGATCAAAAGAAGCTGGTATTATTTTTTCGCACCTTATGTTGCTCTAACTTTTTTTGTTTTAATTATTGAATTGCTTATTGTGGCTTCTAATCCAACATGGATTGCTGAATCTAAAAGAGGGAGTAGATGGACAACTCTTTGCTTTGCTGTTGTTGGAAAGGAAATCAATGCTGCTAGCACATTATTGTTATTGGAAAGGAAATCAATGCTAGCTCGACAGTCTAGGCAAAATCTATAACTTTCAAAGATACAATATTGTTCCTTTTGTTGGTGATGCTAAAAGTTCATTTTGCCTTCTTTTTTTTTTAAGCAAATAAAGATGCTAAGTTTTATTTTTGCGACAATACTGTTACTTGAAGGATTGCTTTAACTCTCTCTTATTTTGGTTTGATTATATGTTGCGGGGAAGTACAGGCGGGTTGGTATTAAAATTCATTCTATTGTACCATTTATTTTTCTCATTTTAATCTCTTCATGTATATTTGTTTTACTTTCTTTCAAGATCATATATAATTAAAGTATTATATTGATTTAGATTATGCATTGAGAAAATTGACTATAAATATGATAGCTCAATAATACTATTCAGACTTTATGAACAAAAGACAATAGCATGTACAATCTATTTAATTATTCACGTGGGGTATATATTAATTAAATATAAGTTTTAAATTGATCATTCCTCTAAAACTCAATAGTTATCAGTAATTTATATTGATGTTTTCTAATGGTTACCATTTCTATTGCTATAAAATGTAGTAAATTTATAATTCAATATGGAGACTTTATAAATGGAATGAAGTTAATCAACTAATCTTTCAGTTATTTTTTTAAATATATTACCATATTTTAGCTATTTCAATTAGCTATAAAAATTAATCACAATAAAAAATGAAATAAATGCCGTCAAATCCTTACAAAATAAAAATATAGAAAGTCTCCGCACATGGTGCGGGTTATAGTCTAGTATATATTAAAGCAGAAGACATTGCCATATCTCAGCCAGATTGATATCCTATGCAATTGGTATTGCATGTAATACCAATTGAGTGGTTGAAATTGAAAATTAACTTCTTAACTTTCAATCTCAACCACTTAATAAAAAATTATTAAAAAATTCAAAAAGCAAAAAGTGATAAAGTTAAAATTATGAGAGAGAAAAAGGAATTGCACCCATACAATACTTTTTGAGTATTGCATGGGATCTCAATCCATCTCTGCCATTTGGCATGTATGACAATGTCTTCTGCTCGACACGTGGTAGTTTAGTTAGACAAATTCTGCCATGTGTTTGCCATTTGTCTATAATAAATGAAAAAAAAAAAAAAAAAAAGTTATGCCCTTAAATGCACATTATTATATTTGAACTATTAATTCCTCTAATTTTTTTATATTCATACTGTCACAACCCCATTTTTACCCCCGGGATTTTCTCGGGTGTCGGCACGCAAACACAGGCAGCCCGAACCAAGCCAGCCTGATCCGACGAGGGCTCGCCACATCAAATAACCTCAAAATGGGGTTTGGGGTGCATTTCCCAGAGGTTGACCAAGTTTGACCAGGGTTGACCAAGTTTGACCGAAGTTGACCAAGTTTGACCGAGGTTTGACCAAGCCGTTTCTGACCTGATCGGGGTCCACTATACCCAAAAACCCTCAAAACGTGGTCCGGGATACATTCCCCAGAGTTCGGAGAGCTTTGACCAAGTTTGACCAAGTTTGACTAAGGTTGACCAAGTTTGATCGAGGTTTGACCGGACCGTTGACCAGACCAAAAGCCGGATCGGACTGACTGCCCCCTGACCAAAGTGTAGAGCATGTCAATAGCTTTGATTTGACACTTTATGGGTCAAAAAAGGACGAGAAACGAGGGAGTTATGGACAAAACTGCGAAAAAACGGTCCAACACTTAGCCAAATTTTGCTAAGTGTTGTTGACAAAACAGCCCATTTGGGAGGCAACGTTTGTGCATAGATTCTTTCCGAACTGCAGCAACTTGGCCCGCGAGCTGAAACCCTTAAGCAAGAGGGTCACTTCAATTACAACGTGCAACTTCCGGATCGTCAAGAGCTCCTCCGGTCAAGCCGGAATCTTGATCAGAAAATAACCCCTTGACATAAGGAACATTCCAACGGCCTCTATTCGCAAGATCATATCTTGCGAACCCAAGCTCGCCTCTGTGCAAGGCCTGTACCTTTAGAAAGTAGGTAGCACAAGCTTTCCGGCGACGCCAAGATCGCCGAAATCTGACATCGGGAGCTACGTCTATCACGAGCACGAAAACAGGTCGATGAAATAAGGCTGTGTTGAAAATTTCCTCCGACGTTACCACGCTTGCGCGTAGAGTCTTCCTGACTCACAACAAGTTGATCCGCAAGCCTGGGCACGTTGAAAAGAGGACACATTCATGCACGGTGTGGAACTCTTGGATCGCCAAGACTTTCCCCGGTCTAGCTGGAATCTTCACCGGAAAAATGCCCTACGATGGACCAAAAACACTCCGGCGACTTCTGTTCGCGGGACCATATCTCTCCGTCCCTAACTCGGTTTCTCGTAAATCTAGAACCTTGCAGAAGAGGGCAGCACAAGCTTTCCGACGACACCAAGAACGTTGAAAGTTGATGTGCGGGCCATCTTCGTGCGCAGAGTCTTTCCGACTTGCTGCAAGTTGATGTGCGGGCCTGGGTGCGTTGGAAAGATGACGACGCCAGCTACGACGTGCAACTCTTGGTTCGCCGATGGCTTCCCCTTTTTGGCCGAAATCTTTGCCGGAAAAACACACAAAAATAGTTTCGGCACCCCGACTTCCAGGAACCATAACTCTCTCGTCCAAACTCCAATTCACACAAGCTTTATACCGTTGGAAAGTAGACGTTGAGAGCTTTCCGAAGATATGCTGCATGACCCATTTTGAGTACCGGAAGACCTCTAAAACTGCCCTCGAAAATTGGGTCAAGAAAAAGGTACGCGCATGAAAACCGAGGAAGATTCAGTGGGGGGTTGGCGTGGAGGATAAGACTGCCACGTGGCAGCTGTATGACTCGCGTGTGATCATCACGCGCGGCGCATGATGATCACACGCGAGGCATGCAGCTTGGCCTATAAAAGCAGCCCCACCGCCCCCTCATTTGAGACGATTTTTGCTCGGGCTCTAGGCCTTCTTGAGCGTAGTTTAGGCAGAAATAGGGGTTTAGGGGTCTACCTTAGGGGGTTTTTGGGTAGTTTTTAGAGTGAGAGACTCCTCTCTAGGTACTCTCTCTCTCTAGACTCTTTCTCTCTCCTTTCCTCTCTCTTTTTCTTCCTTTTTACTGAAAGTGACTAGTGATGATCCCTAAAATGGGAAGGGATTCACAAGGATCCACTATCATTTACATCTTATAGTTCATTTATTGCTTTATTTATACCTTATAGTCCGTTATTGCTTTATTTATGTTCTTCAAGTTCATTTATTGCTTTATTCGCATGCTTTAAGTTATTTATTACTTTCACTAGTAGATCTGAATATATTTATCGTTTTATTTACTTTTACTACGTACTTGTGAATATATTGTGTTGTTATTGTCCCTTTCCCCGTGTGTTTGGGTACGACGATGCCGAGTGGCTTTGGCGGATTACAAAAGTCCTCCATGAGGCCGTAACAACCATGTTAGCCCACGAGGTATTTGACCCGAAAAACACACCCCCCATGTTTAAATACCGTCATTTACCGCTTTACTACGCTGTAAATATTACATTGTGAATACTCCCCATTTTTTCCCCTTTGTAAAAATGGGCGTGATAATCCCAATTGGTCGTGATGGATTATGTGAGACCTCAAAGAGGTATTAACCATCACGTAATTCCATAGGGCATTGGATCCATAAAAAACCCTTCTGCCTTAGATTCATTATTGCTTTAAATTTATTTATCGCTTTCCGCAATGCTTTAAATACATTTATCGCTTCATTTACATTTACTACGTGCTTGTGAATATATTGTTATTATCCCCGTCCCCCGTGTATTTGGGCGTGATAATCCCGATTGGTCGTGGTGGATTATGTGAGACCTCCAAGAGGCATTAACCACCACGTAATTCCATAAGGCATTGGACCCACAAAAAATCCCTTGCTTTAGATTTATTTATGCTTTAAATTATTTATCGCTTTCCGCAATGCTTTAAATATATTTATCGCTTTCATTTACCGCTTTACTAGGTTGCGAATAGTATATTGTGAATATCCCCCATTTTTCCCCTTTGTAATTTGGGCATGATAATCATGATTGGTCGTGGTGGATTATGTGAGACCTTAAAGAGGCATTAACCACCACGTAATTCCATAAGGCATTGGACCCACAAAAATCCCCTGTTTTAGACTCATTGTCGCTTTAAATACATTTATTGCTTCCCGTTATGCTTTAAATTTATTTATTGCCGCTATTTCATTATTTACTACGTTGTAAATATTGTTTACCCATTCCCTTTTCTATTTTGATTTGGGCATAAAAACACCGACCGGTATTGGTGGTTTTAGGTAAGCCTTTCAAATAGTACTAAACCCCATGTAAATCCATGAGGCGATGGACCCGCAAAAATTGAAATTCCCATTTTTAAATAGATTTTCATCATTTAAGTCCTATTCGGCTTCGTGGGTTTAGGTAAATCTTTCAAATAGTACTAAACCCTCGTGTAAGCCCGAGAGGCATTAAAATTCTCATTTTTAAATAGATTTTCATCATTTAAGTCCTATTCGGCTTCGTGGGTTTAGGTAAATCTTTCAAATAGTACTAAACTCTCGTGTAAGCCCGAGAGGCATTGAAAACCCCTTTTAAAAATAGATTTTTCTCAGTTAAGTCCTATTCGGCTTTGTGGGTTTAGGTAAATCTTTCAAATAGTACTAAACCCCCGTGTAAGCCCTAGAGGCATTGAAACTCCCATTTTCAAAATGATTTTCATTCATTTAAGTCTTATTCGGCTTTGAAGGGTGGATAAGTCTTTCAAATAGCACCATCCCTTCGTGTAAGCCCGAAAGGCATTGAATTCTCCTCTAAAATTGCCTTGCTTTATTCATGTAAACCCTAAGGTGGTGTCGAGATTCAAATAAGCCTTTCAAATAGCATCGAATCCCGACCCCACGAGGTTTTGACCCTTTCCCTAAAAATTCTCTTAAATTACACCTTGCCATTGCAATTAAGTGTTGTATTTATGTCATTTCATATTTATGATTGATGTACTGCTAATATGCCATGATCATCCCATATTTTGTCATACTTGTGATTTATGTGCTGCGAACATGCCGTAATTACTTGTTTGAACATTTTACTCGCTTTCATACTCTTTCTTGTGATTTATGTGCTGTGAATATGCCGTGATTACTTGTTTGATTGTTTATCGCTTTGATATAAAAATGTGATTAAAATACACTTTGCCATGAAAATTTTAAAAAGAGTAAACATGGTAATGTGGGCGTTAGAAACGAAGTTGGTGCAAGCTAGGGGCGCGGCTGTTACGTGCTTTTGGGACACCATGGTATGAGTCCTTCACACGGGGGCGTGGCTGGTACGTGCTTTCGTGTAAGGGATTCTACACGTTCTAACTCCCATAGGATCATGGTCTAAAATTCCCCAAAGTGTGAATTAATCATCAAAAACCCCGCCATTTGATGGACCGCTTTGCTCTTGGAAATCAAGGGTAAAGAGATCCTGAATATGGCACCAAAAAACATTAATTTTTTGTCCCGGCACTAGATGTTAGGATTTCAAGTATATCCTACCACCGAAGTGCCCGGAAATTTAAAAGATACAAAGATAAGGGACGGTGAAATAAAGAGTCTAATCAAAACCGAACGAAGTCACATTATGTTTGCCATTTTTGGTATATCGTATGACAAAAATCGGGACATTTGTTCATAATTAAAACCAACGAACCTAGGCTTAGCAAATAAAGGGAACACTAGAAAGGAGGTAACCGTTTTTCTTAAACGGATGTTGTGGGGTGCCTAACACCTTCCCCACGCATAAGCAAACCCCCGAACCCATCTCTGGTTCAAGACCATTTAGTTTTAGATGTCTAAACAAGATAAAATCTATTAGACATAGGTGCCCAATCACACCTTAAATTTCCCATGGTTGGTGGCGACTCCAAATTTGCGCTCATACGCACACATGTACACAAGTTCCCACACACACAACTCATATCTCGAGACGGAAAAGAGATAGAGATCACACACACACTCGCCAAATGGGGGTCGGTATCTAGGAAAAATAAAAATAAAAGACCCTAACACACTTTTAGAGGTCGGTTTTTCCGCCGGTGTCGACAGCTTGGGACTCCACTGGGAATTTAGAGGGTTTAAGCCTATAGTCTTTTGGTGTTTTCTTTGCTAAGCATATGTATATATATTTGTTGGTATTCATGATTTGATTTATCCTCTTTATTTCATCTTGTGCAGTGTTGTGATTTTAGCATGTCTATATTCTTGTACATATATACTGCGAACATAGGATAGAGATTTATTTTATGCAACACATATTGTATATTGTGCTTTGTACAAAAAAGTCTTTTCCCTTTTTGTTTTCAAAATCATGACATTTACCCTCATTGGACTTTTGGGTCGAACCCGGACTCAGGTGGGGCCGGGCTAGTACAGGCTCCACCACGAACCCTTTTATATCTAGGACATGGAACACGAGAATCCACTTTTCTCCCTCCCCACCCGTGGAGATCGAGGGAGGCGTGCAAGTGCTTCTTCGGTGATCCAATACCCTTTTGACTTCCTTCGGGAGGATGAAATGGGCATGATCATCGACCCCTTTAGGAAACAGAATTCCAAAACTGTGTCATACCATGTTGCATATAGTGAACTATAGAGTAGAAAACTTACCTGTGAGGGCTCTGGTAAAAGCCAACCGAGTGAACATCCAACCTAAGATAGGATACCCAAAAATAGGATGTGTCTTTTCAAAATGAGTCAAGGGAAAAGCGTTGTGCTATTTTCCAGGTGGTGATAAAATAAATGAAGCCGAGCCAGGTTCTATCTATCTAAACCTTTGTTTGCATGTCATTGTTTGATAAAGGGATAGGATAACTACGTTGTCCATACCCATGCAAACCACCCAAGCCCTAAAGAGTTCTTGAACTCTATGTAGGGACGTGTACATAGTCTTGTCGTGTCCAACCAAAAGTACGACCCTCGCAGTTATCAACATTGGTTCCCAAATTTTTTTTCAAAATGGAACCAAACGCCAAAAGGCTCGTCAAATTTTGGTAATGTGAGAGTCTATCTTTTCGTTGGTACAATTGAAACCATGGTGTATAGAGTCATGTCGTCCTCAACCAAAAGTACGACCCTCACATTTACTGACATCGGTTTCCAAAAAATCTTTCAAAATGGAACCGAACGCTGAAAGGCTCGTCAAATTTTGGTAATGTGAGAGTCTATCTTTTCGTTGGTACGATTGTAACCATTGTGTAAAGAGTCATGTCGTCCTCAACCAAAAGTACGACCCTCACATTTATCGACATTGGTTTCCAAAAAAATCTTTCAAAATGGAACCGAACGTCGAAAGGCTCGTCAAATTTTGGTAATGTGAGAGTCTATCTTTTCGTTGGTACAATTGAAACCATGGTGTATAGAGTCATGTCGTCCTCAACCAAAGTACGAACCTCACATTTACCGACATCGGTTTCCAAAAATCTTTCAAAATGGAACCGAACGCCGAAAGGCTCGTCAAATTTTGGTAATGTGAGAGTCTACCTTTTCGTTGGTACAATTGAAACCATGGTGTATAGAGTCATGTCGTCCTTAACCAAAAGTATGACCCTCACATTTACTGACATCGGTTTCCAAAAATCTTTCAAAATGGAATCGAACGCCGAAAGGCTCGTCAAATTTTGATAATGTGAAAGTCTTCCTTTTCGTTGGTATGATTGTAACCATTGTGTATAGAGTCGTGTCATCCTCAACCAAAAGTACGACCCTCACATTTACCGACATCGGTTTCCAAAAAATCTTTCAAAATGGAACCGAACGCCGAAAGGCTCGTCAAATTTTGATAATGTGAGAGTCTATCTTTTCGTTGGTACGATTGTAACCATTGTGTATAGAGTCGTGTCGTATTTAACCAAGAGTATGACCCTCGCATCTACCGACACCGGTTCCCTAAAAAATTTTCAAAATGGAACTGAGCGCCGAAAGGCTCGTCAAATTTTGGTAGTGCAAGAGTCTATCTTCTCATTAATATGTTTATAAACCCCAAGAGTTTCCAAACTCTACAAGGTTGTATAGAGTCTCGTCATGTCCAACCAAGAGTATGACCTTCGCACTAACCGACATCGGTTCGAAAAAATCTTTCAAAATAGAACCGAACGCCGAAAGGCTCATCAAATTTTGATAGTGTGAAAGCCTATCTCTTTGTCGATAAGTCCGCTGTGTACATACATGTTAACCCTAAGAGTTCTTGACTCTATATAGGGATGTAGATGTTTACCCATTGTGTCATCCTCGACCAAGAGTACGACTCTCGCATCCACCGACACCAGTTTCCTCAAAAATTTTTCCAAAATAGAACCGAGCGCCGAAAGGCTCGTCAAATTTTTGGTGATGTAAGAGTCTATCTCCTTGTTGATGAGTCTGTAACCATAGTGTACATACATATGTAAACCCTGAGAGTTTCCGATCCTATATAGGGGTGTAGATGTTTACCCATTGTGTTATCTTCGACCAAGAGTATGACCTTCACACTAACTGACATCGGTTCTCAAAAATCTTTCAAAATAGGACCAAACGCCAAAAGGCTCGTCAAATTTTGATAGTGTGAAAGGCCATCTCTTCGTTAATGAGTCCGTAACCATAGTGTACATACGCGTATAAGCCCTAAGAGTTCCTGACTCTATATGGGGATGTAGATGTTGGCCCATTGTGTTGTCTTCAACCAAGAGTATGACCTTCACATTGACCGACATTGGTTCCAAAAATTTTTCTCAAAAATGAACCGAACGTCGAAAGGCTCGTCAAATTTTTGGTGATGTGAGAGTCTATCTCCTTGTTGATGAGTCTGTAACCATAGTGTACATACGCGTATAAGCCCTAAGAGTTCCTGACTCTATATAGGGATGTAGATATTTACCCATTGTGTTGTCTTCAACCAAGAGTATGACTTTCACACCAACCGACATTGGTTCCTGTCATAACCCCATTTTTACCCACGGGATTTTCTCGGGTGTCGGCGCGCAAAACGGGACAGCCCGGACCGAGCCAGTATGATCCGACGAAGCCCCGCCACATCAAATACTCCCAAGAAGAAGGTCCGAGACGCATTTCCCAGGGTTTGACCAGGTTTGACTAGGGTTGACCAAGGTTGACCAAAGTTTGACCAAGGTTTGACCGAGCCGTTCCCAGCCCGACTAGGGTCCACCTTGCCCAGAAACCCTCAAAATGTATTCTGGGATACATTTCCCAGAGTCTGGAGGACTTTGACCAAATTCGACCAAGTTTGACCGAGGTTGACCAAGTTTGACTAAGGTTTGACTGGACCGTTGACCAGACCAGAAGCTGAATCGGACTGACCACTCCTGGACCATTCTGAAGAGCTTGACGAGAGCTTCAATTCGACACTTCACGGGCCGAAAACGGACGAGAAACGAGGAAGTTATGGTCGAAACTGCGAAAAAAACGGTCCAACACTTAGCCAAATTTTGCTAAGTATTGTTGACAAAACAGCCTATTTGGGAGGCAATGTTTGCGCAAAGACTCTCTCCGACCCGCTGCAACTTGGTCCGTGAGCCAAGACCCTTAGGCAAGAGGTTCACTTCAGCTACCGCACGCAACTTTCGGATCGTCAAGAGCTCCTCCGGCCAAGCCGGAATCTCAGTTAGAAGATGACCCCTTGGCATAAGGAACATTCCGACGGCCTCTGTTCGCAAGACCATATCTTGCGAACCCAAGCTTGCCTCTATACAAGGCTTGTACCGTTAAAAAATAGGTAACGCAAGCTTTCCGACGATACCGAGATCGTCAAAATCCGACATCGGGAGCTACGTCTACCACGTGCGTGAAAACGGACCGACGAAATAAGGCTGTGCTGAAATTCCCGGAATTTTCCCACCGACGTTGCCACGCTTGCGCGCAGAGTCTTCCTGACTCGCAACAAGTTGATCCGCGAGCCCAGGCACGTTGGAAAGAAGACACACTCATGCATGACGTGGAACTCTCGGATCGCAAAGATGTTACCGGGTCTAACCGGAATCCTGACCGGAAAACTGCCCTAAAACGGACCAAAAACACTCCGGTGGCTTCTGCTTGCGGGACCGTATCTCACAAGTCCTAGCTCGGATTTCCGTAAATCCGGAACCATGCAAAATTAGGCAGCGCAAGCTTTCCGACGGTACCAAGAACGTCGAAATCGGACATCGGGAGCTAGGTCAAAAACGCGCACGAACTGGGACAAGATTTGAGAAAAAATGCGCTGGAAGAAAAACGCATTTTTCCTTCTGGACAACCGCCTTCGCGCGCAGAGTCTTTCCTGCTCACAACAAGTTGATCCGCGAGCCCGGGTGCGTTGGAAAGATAACGACTCCAGCTACATCGTGGAACTCTCGGTTCGCCGATAGCATCTCCCGTTTGGCCGGAATCTTCACCGGAAAAGTGTACGAAAACCGCTCCAATGCCCTGACTTCCGGGAGCCATAACTCTCTCGTCCGAACTCCGATTCGCGCAAACTTTATACCGTTGGAAAGAGGACGTCGAGAGCTTTCCGGAGATATGCTGCATGACCCATTTTGAGTTCCGGAGTACCTCCAAAACTGCCCTCGAAAATCGGGTCGAAAAGAGGATACGCGCGCGAGAACCGAGGAAGTGCAGACAGCTGTCTCGGGAGGCGTTGACGCGAGGCGCGCCATCATCACGCGCCGCGCGGGATCAAGGCGCGCCCGGCGTGCACGCCCCCCTATAAATAGAGCCTCACCCCCCCTCATTTGCACACAATGTTGCTCGGGCTCTAGGCCTTCCAGAGCGTAGATTAGGCAGAAAATAGGGGTTTAGGGGGTTTTAGGAGGGGATTTTGGGTAGTTTTAGAGAGAGAGACTCCTCTCTAGGTAATCTCTCTCTCTAAGCTCTTTCTCTCTCTAAGTTCTCTCTCTCTTTTGGGATTTTGGGGGGTTTTTAGAGTGAGAAGCATCTATTAGGTGCTTCTCTCTCTAACTTCTCCTCATCTTCCCCCCCTCTTTCTCTCTCTCTCTCTTTCATTCTTTTAGTTCATTTTAGTTCATTTATGCTTTACTAGTTTATTTATTGTCTATTTATTGCTTTATTTACACTTTCTTGTCTATTTATTGCTTTATTTACATTTTCTAGTCATTTACCGCTTTATTTACATTTTCTAGTCATTTACCGCTTTATTTACATTTTCTAGTCATTTATCGCTTTATTTACATTTTCTAGTCATTTATTGCTTTATTTACATTTTACTACGTACTTGTGGATATATGTATTGTTGTGATTCTCCCCCCCTTCCCCCGGTGTGTTTTAGTACGGCAATATTGAGTGGCTTTGGCGGCTCGCGTAAGACCTCTAACGAGGCCGTGACAACCATGTTAGCCCACGAGGTCTTGACCCGAAAAATACACCGGTCCTCGTGTTTTAGTATGGCAAATATTGAGTAGTTTTGGCTCAGTTGCGTAAGACCTCTAACGAGGCCGTAACAACCTTGTTAGCCTACGAGGTATTTGACCCGAAAAATACATCCCCCATGTTTAAATATCGTCATTTATTGCTTTACTTACATTTACTACGTTGTAAATATTATATTGCGAATATTGTGAATATCCCCATTTTTTCCCTTTGTGATTCGGGCGTGATAATCCCGATTGGTCGTGGTGGATTATGTAAGACCTCAAAGAGGCTTTATCCACCATGTAATTCCATAGGCATTGGACCCATTAAAAATCCCCATGTGTAAATATAGTCATTTATCGCTTTATTTACATTTACTACGTTGTGGATATTATATT
>BKZX01025908.1:0-10080 GCA_014362285.1 Fagus crenata | reverse complement strand
CAAATTATTCAATCAAAAAGACTTTTTTATGTATCGATGTTGATCAACAGTTATCAATGGAGCAAATATAATTCCCGACACTTATCAAACTAAAAATATGCATGAACTTGTAAGAATTTAATCAATCATCAAACAACTACAACTTATCAAAATCAAATAGTACTCAGAGCCTACAATAGATACATAAAAGGCGTAGTGACAATTAAATAAAACATGCTAGAACTAAAAGAAAAGGCCTCGAGGATCCATAGCCAAGGTTATAGCAGCTGTATTACATGAGGGAGTCACCAGATTAAAAAGAACTACAGAAAAGTCTAGAATTGCTATCCTAATGTCTTCTATTAAAGCATTGAAAGGAGCAAGGCAGGTTCCATGATCCTGAAGGCATGAGAATAGTTCTTTAAAAAAAAAAAAATGCTTGCTGTGGTTTGAAAGAGAGGAAAAAATAACCTTGCTTTGTCTTCTCAAAAAAAAAAAAAAAAAAAATGGTTGTTGTGGTTTGAAAGAGAGGAGAAAGATGAAGATGATATATTAAAAAAAAAAAAAAAATGCTTTGGTGTGGTTTTTATTTACTAAAGGGACGTTACCCATTGGATGATATGACTCTTTAGTTGTCAGCTTTATTTATAACTTGGCTTCTTATTAGTCTGGAGTACAAGGTCACTATTCCCAAACTACCTAATAATTTTCCCGAATTAAGGTGTTGAATGTTTTGATACAACATTAGAATTTTCAATATCGTTGACTTTCTGTGCTTCAAAGTTAGCATCAATAATACAAGTTTTAAGGCAGCACACTAGTTCATCCTTCTCCATATAAAATCTATATGATTAGTTTCTTGACCCAAATCTTGCCTTAATTTAATGGAACACATGGCAAAGTTTTGTTCCACACTTCTCTTCCTGTCTGCAATTTTCATGCTAATTTCTCGAGCCCACCCCTAATTAATTTTGTCCATACCGAGGAAGTCACCTTTTACTTCCGTTGTTTGTTCCCATTCACACTTCTGTTTCAATCAACCTTTTTGTTTTTTTGCTTTTGATGACTGACCAACCATTTATTTTATTTCGAAGATTAGAATAGGAGTCATTATTCAAAACACTAGACACTACTTGATTGAAGTATAATAAAAAACTTATTAAAAAAATAAAAAATAAAAGTATAGCAAAAGACTTGCATGGTTGACTAAGGGCGGCGCCAACTGCCTGACCCCCCTCTAATATTCTACTAATATTCTACTAACAACTAGTATTTATCCCTTGTCCCAAATTAGTTCTTAATCTAGTTTTCTTTTATTTATTTATGTGCTTAATCTAGCTAATTAATAGAGGTGAAAATAAGGTATTTTTTTTAATTATTTTTTTTAGCGAAATAGGTCTTATTTAACCACAAACTACAGCTTCAAATAATTAGTGGGTATTGATTTAATTTTCACGTATCGATTTGACTACAAGTGTATTGATGTGAAGAGACAAGAGTATCGATGACCTTTCTTAGGTGTCGATAAACTACTTTCTAATGATTTGACTTTTGGATTCAAATTCTCTAGAATTCTGGAATAGGATCCTCTCCATTTGAAATAAAATAGAAAGAGTATATTTCATGGTCCAGATTTTATTTTTTAGATCTAACAGTATACAGACTGTCACGTCATTTAAAATTTTCAATAACGTATTAGACTATACACTGTTAGATCTATAATATTTAATCTAGATTATGAAATGGACTCTCTCCATTTCATTTCAAATGGAAAAAATTATTGTCCTAGAATTCCTAGGATACTCTACAAGGTAGAGTTCTTTAAATCTCCACCTCTTATTTTAAATAAAGAGTTAGGATATTGCCACATCATGCATCAATCCACCACTAAAAACATAAATTAATGTTTCAAGTGCATTAAAACACTCGTTAACTACTTCAGTTTGATAAATGCTGTTTCCTAACTTTACTCTTTCTTCTGCTGCCGTTTCTTTCTTTTCTCACGAACACACACGTCGCACTTGCTATAATCTTTGTTTAATTTTTTATTTAGAAAATTTCTATCAATTTATCAATAAGCACAGCCCAAAACTGATTTGTATATTGTGTCAATACAAATATATATATATATATTTTTTTTTTAATTCAAAGGTCGGAACTTTTTTCTTCTTCTTTTAATTCAAAGGTACTCATAATCTTGATTTAAAATTTGAAAGTTTCAACTTTGCACATTTTACAATTGTTAAAAAAAAAAAAAAAAAAAAAAACACATATATATGCTTAAAAAATCCACAAAAACCTTCATATGGAAAGGCAACATATCAAGTTGTTAGTACGAAATTCAAAAATAATGAGTTAGCGTATGAGCTGGCAAAAGTTCCAATAAAATAATGACACATAGGCTAAGCAATGGCCAATATGTAAGCCAAATAGAAGGGAACATGTGAGCCAATGAAAATATGACACGCGGATTTGAGTAATAAGTGGATCATAAACCAATCAAATAGTGGCATGGAGACAGAGTAACTGGCTGGGACCAAGGGCCAATTATAAAGAAGCACACAGGCTAATCAAGGAATAACACGTGTTTGATTTTTACATAGCCACACCGATGATATTTGGCAAGTAAAAGGCACGTATGATGCACGTTCCAAGATTGTCTAACAGAAAGATCACAATCGAAGCAGTTAAACAAGTAACAGGAGCTATTTTCATGGGATTTGAAGAGGAAATCAAGGTATAGAAATGTAACTATTGGAGTTGGCTTATAAATAATAAACCCAATTGTATTTAAAAGGACACGAACAAACACACACACCCCCAAGCAAACCCAAATAGCACTTGTTAGATTAGTTAAGAGAGCTTTCGATTGTAGCTTCCAGTATTTCCTTTACATGCTTGTAAGTACTCTTTTAGTTAATTAAGAATGTCTTGTTTATGATAATGTTACTTTATTTGACGTTCTAGTTACCTCGATTGCAATATTTTTTACTTTAACTTAGACGTAGTTACCTCGATTAGCAATAGTTACTCTAGACTTAGCTTAGTTAGTTAATTTAATTAATTAATGACCTTAGCTTGCCTCGATTAGATTAAATTATCTTATTTTAATTAATTAGTAACTTTAGCCTACCTTGATTAGCATAATTAGTTAGTTTAATTAATCAATTAGTTACTTTAGACAACTTAGAACTAGTTAATTTAATTAGATAATCCCTTGGCTTAATCAATTAACTTAGCTAGCTTAATTAGTGGCTACTATTCTGTTTACTTCCATTAGCTTAATTAATTTCATTTTCTTTTCTTACTTGCATTTTATTTTAAGTCTTTTGGGTAAAGGCAATCACCGACCCTGTCAGCCTTTTAGATCAAAGTCAGATTGTGGTTCTAAGTTTGCTTTAAGGCACTAAACCCTCAATTGAGCATAGTTATTTGTTTCCTTCAAACAAATTGGCGACCATTCCTTGTAAATTCTAGTTTGGCAACAAACACAAGTAGCCAAATTCACAAGGTACAATTTGAACAAAAGAAAAATATAACACTTCTTTACAAGAAACTCAACCCTCATTGTGTTTAATTGGTTCCAAATTTGAAAAAAATATCTTCATGCCTATCTTTTCTTTTACTGCATCCTTAGCATTGCCAGTTTCCAAATCACAAACCTAAACATATTTCAAATACCAAAGTCAATTTTTCAAAACAACTATGAAAATGCAAGAATTTTTACTTCGCTTGTTTTTTACTTACCAAGAAAAGTCATGGGATCAACATAATTATTTGTTTTATCACCAAAGGGAAACCGTGCATGACTGAACCCAAGATCCATTCCCTACAAGAAATTATATCCATTTAACGTGTGTGCTCCTAAGAAAAGAAAGAAACGGCAGAAGAAAAAAGAGTAAAGTTAGGAAACAGCGTTTATCAACCGTGAGAAGTTAATGAATTGCCAGTATCCAAATCACAAGCCTAAACATATTTCAAATACCAAAGTCAATTTTTCAAAACAACTATGAAAATGCAAGAATTTTCACTTCGTTTGTTTTTTACTTACCAAGAAAAGTCATGAGATCAACATAATTATTTCTTTTATCACCAAAGGGAACCCGTGCATGACTGAACCCAACATCCATTCCCTACAAGAAATTATATCTATTTAACGTGTGTGCTCCTAAGAAAAGAAAGAAACGGCAGAAGAAGAATGAGTAAAGTTAGGAAACGGCGTTTATCAACCATGAGAAGTTAATGAGTGTTTTAATGCACTTGAAACACTAATTTATGTTTTTAGTGATGAATTGATGATGTGACAATATCCTAACCCTTTATTTAAAATAAGAGGTAGAGATCTAAAGAACTCTACCTTGTAGAGTACCCTAGGAACTCTAGAGGATCTGAATCTGCATTTCTTGGATTGAGCCTTTGACCATCTCATCTAAACACCTATTGATGTTCAGATGAGATGGTCAAAGGTCCGATCCAAGAAATGGTATCAGAGCCAGGGTCATGGGTTTGAGTCGCGAGAGCCTAGCTCATGTTGTTGGGGGAGGGATTGTTAGGGTTAACAGTGCCACTCTGCCCATGGGATGCAATGTTGAATGCCATAAAAGGCTTTGGCTTCACTGGACACCAATTGGTGGTCAGATGAGGTGGTCAATGGCCCGATCCAAGAAAAAATTTGTACTTTAAGGATTATATTTCAGTTTTGCCTCAATCAAGAAAACTTTTTTATGTATCAATGCTGATCAACCGTTATCAATGGAGCAAATATTATTCACGAGACTTATCAAACTACAAATATGCATGAACTTGCAAGAATTTAATCAATCATCAAACGACTAGAACTTATCAATAATTCAACATCAAATAGTAACTTGCTAATAAACTTGAAGTATCAAAAGATTCAACAAAACACAATGCTTACAAACTTGCTAAAGAACTAAACACAAACTAAAATTAGAAGTAGAACATTTACTTGCATAAGCCATAAAGACTAATAGTAATTCGTAACGAACTAGAGCATAAAGAACGATAACAAGAGATAAGTCTGATTTGAGTTTTTAGATGTTGAATATGTGTTTAGAGGTCCTCTATTTATACTTGAGGTCGACAGTTATCAATAGTTAACTCTTGGTACGTGGCCCTCTACCTTTGAACTTCTATTTATTTTCTACCAATTACCATACAACACCTAATCAAATTATGATAAAAGTTGTGGTAAAAGTTATGTCCCTAGACTTGCTCTTCAAAATAAAATAAAATAAGACTACATTGAGACTCACCATAACTCAAAACAAGCTTATTGTGAAAATGATGTGAGATTTTATTGTCTGTATACTTTTTCGTGGAAAATTGGTAGTGATGTGGGAGAAAATCTGGATGATGACGTGGCACAACAAGAGCATAGCAAACTTTATTGAAAATCCTCTCTTAGTATATGTGGTATAAATAGCTAAATAACTCTAGGTGAAACTCTATTAAATATTTCAAGAGACATTAATTATTAAGATGATTTTGATAACAATAGTATAATATTTTCTTTCTTTTACATATAATTTTTAATTAATCCATGCATCGTATGAGCATACTACTATTTTTTTTTATTATATTTCAACCACCTTCTCTTTTCTTCTCTCTTCATGTATTTTTGGTCCCAACACGTACACCTTTAAATAAAACATTATTTCCACCAATATATATTTAACTTAGATAATACAAGATTCCTCTTGAGTATGAGAATAAACTGTTTAGCCCATCAGAGTGAATGACTTTAGATTACCAGGTAACTAGTTGTGGGTGAGGTCAATGCCCTTGGGAGTTTGATAGCGGTGAGAATTGTTGTACAGTACTGTGCGACATGCAACGTTTAAAAAAAAAAAAAAAAATTCTTAGAGTAAAGTTCTCCTATATTAAAATATATATATATATATGTTACCCAAATATCAACCTAAGAGGGGGGATGATTTAGGTTGAGGCAAACTTTTTCAATTTAAATGCGGAATTAAAAACTATCTTCAAATAGCAAATGTTGATTTAGCAAATGTTTGATAACAATTCAATTGCAATATAGATATGATATGAAATCAAGCACAAGTATATATATAAGCAATTAAATATGTAAGAGATAGAGAGAGAGAAAATCAAACACAATGATTGTTATCGAGGTTCGGCTTCCGTGCCTACGTCCCCGCCTCAAGAACACTTCTTGAGGATTCCCCAAATCCACTATTTGACAATCTTCTTTCGGGTGAAGATAAAACCGTTACAAATCTTCCTTACACAGTGAAGAGTAACCACCGAGTGAAAAATCCTTTTCACTCCTTAGGATTTATACCAAAACCCTAACAAAATACTCACAGGTTTCAACAAAGTATTTGTTGTACAAGATAAGGCTCTCTCAAAGAGTAATTGTACACAATATGCTCACTCTAATAGTATATCAAGGATTTGATCAATATGGATCAAAAAGTGTTTAGAGAAATTTTCAATCAAGGATTTTGAATGATATGAAAATATAAGCTTGAGAAGGATGGATTGATGTATAAGATGTTATCTTTTCTATCTTTGATTTCTCTTGTATGCTTAGTGTTTAGAAATGAAGAAAGGGTAGTATTTATAGCCATCATGTTGTCTTGCATTCTTCTTGATTTTCAATCAATCTATTTGATTTCTTTGAAAACTTTTTTTCTTAAGATTTTTCAACCATAATTGATATGGTTGTCTTGCATGTGAATTTCAATCAATCAAATTTGTCTTTGAAGACTTTAAGAGATTTTTCAATTGATATGGTTGTCTTATTTTTGAATTTCAACCAATCAAGTTGTCTTTGAAGACTTTTAGAGATTTTTCAATTGATATGGTTGTCTTATATTTGAATTTCAACCAATCAAGTTGTCTTTGAAAACTTTAAGAGATTTTTCAATTGATATGGTTGTCTTATATTTGAATTTCAACCAATCAAGTTGTCTTTGAAAACTTTAAGAGATTTTTCAATTGATATGGTTTTAAAGTTGAGCCTTAAAGATCAAATCTTAATAAACTTTACAAAACCTAACTCTTACTTCTCATATGTCTCGGATCATTGTCTTTGAGCTTGATTTCTTTGTCTTGAGTCTTGATGACTTTGATCTTCAATGAATTTGCAACTTGTCAACTTTGCATTTGCTTGATATTTGAATTGACCATCTTGGTCCAATTGAATCAATAGTCAAAATTAAGTTTTATGACATAAATCATTAGTTCATATGAAAATATCATTAATGAACAACTTAAAATCATGGTTATCATCAAAACTACATGAATGTCCTTGGATTAATTAGCCAATTAATAATTATTGAAACCTTGAGGTGAACAATCTCCCCCTTTTTGATGATGACACATATGATATGATATTTTTATACGATTTATGATTTTGAAGCTTTTCTTGAAAAGCTCCCCCTAAAATAATGCATATCTTTATATTAGAGATTTTTAAATCTCCCCCTATCTTTATGCATAGATCAATTTGTCATTTAAGTATTATCAAGCAATCAATATATATGCGTATTTTTGTTGCAAGATATAATAATTCACCAATACATTCAAATATCTTTCTCCCCCTTGGCATCATTAAAAATAAATATTATATTCAATATCTCCAAGCATCATTCAACATTTTAAACAACCAAAAAAAAATTTATTTCTCCTTTGATTTAGTTCAAACATAGAACAACTAACTAATATAACATATTTCTCCTATTTGGTACAAAGAAATAAAACAAATACATTCATATTTGTAAGATTCTTCATCCTAGTGGTTTGGTTGGATTGGGGGTTCGGTTGAATATTGCCGTATGCCTAAGATGCTGATGATTTAAGCAATCCGGGAAGGACATGGGATGATGCCCATATATTACGTACTCTCTCTCTTCTGTCATACAAAGCTTGAGGTGTATCAACAGTTGTATGAACGGGATGATTTTGATGAGGAAGATATATTTGGAATGTATGCCAAAGATCTTCCCATCAACCTGGTGTATGAGAGAGGTACTTCAACCGAGAAGCATGATCAATAATAATCTTGCTTCGTGAAAACTTGATCAATAATAATTTTGCTTCTATCTGAGAAGATCAAGTATTTGATTTTATGAATCTCTAAATGATGCTGCATCCTCTTAGAGTGTTATCTAAAGAATGAGAGAAAATATTATCGGAGAGGTGTGAGTATGTAGTGGAGAGGTGAGGCGAATTTATAGGACAGACGCGCTGTTTGAAAGAATGGTTCAGATTTTGCTACGTGTCATAAGTGTGAATGAATGGTTCAGATTTTGCTATGTGTCGTAAGTGTGAATGAATGGTTCAGATTTTGCTACGTGTCGTAAGTGTGAATGAATGGTTCAGAAGACGCTACGTGTTTGACTTATCCAATTACGCACGCCAGAGACACCGATAAATCAGGAAGTTTGAAAAAAAATATCTACTTTTCAGAGAAAAAGATCTTGTCGACGCATCGAGTTCTGAGTCAGTGATATTTCCGTATACGTTAAATCTCGAGATTTGAATGTTGAATTTTGAAGAAAAATCTCGGGAGTCGGGTGATAGGTACAGGCTGGTGTTAAAAAATCTGAGGTTTATTTAACATACACTAATTTTCGATGAACTTCATCATTTTCAAACTCTTAGCTTAATCTCTTATTAGATTTTCTAGAATGGCTTCCTCATCTTCTCAAAACAAACCAGAAACAATTAATCTAAATGATACACCTAGTGTGATGCCAGAAGTCTGGCGTCCTTACTTTCTTTTGATTAATGGCCCTGTGTCAGTAACTGATTCAGTGATATTGAATGGTGAGACTGCCACCGCAGTAGCTGCCGGTCTTTGTACTCCGGAGGATGCAAAGGTTTTAGCTGGGAGGATTGACCCACAAATAATAAATGAATCATTGGCACTCACGATTCAGTGTACTGCCACTGTTTCTAACATGGGACATCGTCTTCATGTTAGGAATATGGAAGTGAAAACGTTGCGTTCTCAAGTCACCATTTTACAAAGGTTGCTGAAGGAGAGTAAGAAGAAAGTAGGGGAGGTCAAGGAGGAGAACAAAAGGCTGAAGGCGCTCGTGGATTCTTATGCCGATGATTTGGTAATCCGGTCCACAGAGCACAGCAAGACCACTAATAAGCTGCAGAAGCAGTACGAGAAGCTCCTAACTGAGGTGAAGGAATTGACTTCTCGCTCTATCCCCAAATAAATGTAATGGAAAGTGTAGTGGTTTTTCCTTTTGTGGTGACTTCTCCTTTATGGCTTTTTTTTTTAATAAACTCAAGTTTGTTTAAATGATGAGTTTTATTTCTTATTTTATGCATGAACATATACGTAAATATAGATAGAACTAGGCATATAATTTAATGTTCAAACAATATAACTAGGAAGATATAAAATGAACAATTTTATGAACATGATATGCATAAAATCAGTTTATATTCAATTCTTAAGGTATATATAGATTTAACATAGTTGAATCAAAGAGAAGGATAATAAATTTAAGCTTATTTGATATCAACGTATCTAGCCATACCTATTTCACGTCGAATTGTGCAAAATCGTTCTTCAATGAGAGGTTTCGTGAGAATATCCGCCCATTGACTATCGGTGCTCACAAATTCAAGTTCAATGTCCCCTTTTTGCACATGATCTCTTATAAAATGGTATCTAATTTCAATGTGCTTTGTGCGAGAGTGTTGGATAGAATTTTTACTTAAACTTATGGCACTTGTGTTATCACACCTTATAGGAATATGATCAAAAAGAATTTTAAAATCCTCTAGTTGTTGTTTTATGTAGAGAGATTGAGCACAACAACTACCAGCCGCTACATATTCGGCTTCCGCCGATGATAAGGCCACAGAATTTTGCTTTTTACTAAACCATGATACTAGTGAGTGTCCTAGAAAATGACAAGTACCACTAGTGCTTTTGCGATCAATTTTGCAACCAGCAAAATCCGCATCCGTGTAGCTTATTAAGTCAAATGAATTTGACTTAGGGTACCATAATCCTAAATCAATGGTTCCAAGCAAATATCGAAATATTCGTTTGACTGCAATTAAGTGTGATTCTTTAGGACA
>BKZX01025901.1:0-11980 GCA_014362285.1 Fagus crenata | reverse complement strand
AAAAAAAAAAAAAAAAAAACAAAACAAAAAAAAAACAAACAAACAGTGACAAATATACTTAATTTTATTAAGGAATTGAATTGTTCCAAATGCATCTATTACATATAGAATATTATTAACTATACTTGTCACAGTCGCATCTGTTGAAAAAAGTTTTTCAAAGTTAAAATTATAAAAATCTTACTTGCCATCAAAGAAAGATTAAATGGATTAGCCATATTATCTATTAAATAAGATTTGTTAGAAAATATTGAATATCAAAGTTTAATTAGTAATTTTGTAACAGAAACTGTATGTAAAGTAATTTTTCAATGATTTTTTTTTTTTTAAAGATAGAGGGCCTCATTTTTTTGCATCTCCCCATGTCTCATAATTCTCAGGGCCGGCCCTACAAACAAACAAATAAGTTGAACAAAGATTCAGAAAGTCTATCAAAATGACCCCTCATGTACAACATAGAATTCCCAAACAGTCCGAACAGTGGAAGAGGAAACACCAACATTAGTACATCATATCAATCACAAAAAAGAAAAGAAAAAAAGAAAAAAAAGATCGAGAGTTTGATTGTCACAGGAAAAAAATACAGATTGAAAGTACCCAAAACTAAAATGGAGAGTTTGATGAACCTAGTCTATTGATGCACTGTAAAATAGATTCAGTTTTTTGATTGGATCGAAAGTTTGCATTCTTGATCCATTTACGGACATATATAAAGGAGCTGTCGTCCATCAACTCGTAGAGGATGAGCCAATCCATCAATAGAAGATGGAAAGATATGAAAAACGATCAATCAACACATAAATTTAGAAAAGAAAGAGTATAGTGGTTGTTAGATTGAAAGGGAAACGGAAGAGTTAAGATTAAGAAAAGATGAATTTTTTTTTTCTTAAGCAATTAAAATAAAGCATCGTTCTAATTTCTTATCAGAGGGTGCAGTGAAACGATGTCGTTTTGGAAAATTGAGTTCTAACTTTTTTTTCTTCCTAAAACACTGTTCACATAGTTTTGAAATATGAATCGTCTTGGCTGGATATTTCTTGTTAATTTTTTTTAAAACAATTAATTAATTAACGTATAATCATGAGTAATTATTAATATGGCTAAATTAAGGCGTCTGAATTTATGGCTCTACCAATTAACATATAATCATGAGTAATTATTAATATGGCTAAATTGAGGCGTCTCAACAGTGTTTTGAGTTCAAATGGTCAGTATAAATGTAATGCAATTATAGCAAGAAATTATATTGGCAGAATATTCCTGGTTAAATTCCAAAAGAAAAAAGAAAACAAATAACAATAATTAATGCACTAATTACTAATTTACTATTTCCTCATAGATTGATGTGTGTGAATTTATGACTTTATGCACATATTCGAATAGTCAATTAGTCATTGTAAATGCCCAAAAATAAAAAATATTCATTGTAAAAGTTGCATTCTTATGGCAAAGAAATAATTATGTATCAAATAATGATGAAGAAGATGAGTGTTTTTTTTTTTTTCATTCACATGAAAACGACGTCTTTTTGGA
Source organism: Fagus crenata (assembly GCA_014362285.1). Classification (NCBI taxonomy): domain Eukaryota; kingdom Viridiplantae; phylum Streptophyta; class Magnoliopsida; order Fagales; family Fagaceae; genus Fagus; species Fagus crenata. Next base: position 10,447 of record BKZX01025901.1, on the reverse strand, counting down.
ATAACAAACTAAACACATATTTAATTTAAGCTTCTTTTTTTTTTTTTTTTGGAAATATTAAATATGGGCATTTAATTGTAACTTGAATATTGGTAGTGGGTATTTCAGTTATTAATTGTGTATTTTTAAATTTTTTTCACTTACTGATACATGGCAAGTGCGTGGCGACATTTTTGCCACTTAAATTGCCACTATTGATACATGTGTCACCTAAGATGGTAGGTGTCATGCAGAAAACGTTGCCATAGATGCCACGTGGCAGAAAGATGGCAACATCTTCTACTTTAATATATATAGATAGATTATAAATATTATGGATAATAGATATAGAATTATTTCTCACAATAAAGGGTTGTCTTTCGTTTTGAATCTTTGCCACTAGTTGGACTAATAAAGTTGATTATGGAGATTCCAATCAATAATAACTATAAGTGGCATAAGTTCTTTCCAAACTCAGGTTTTTTTAATATTGCTTGATTTGGTGAATTTTGTTAACATATTTGATGTTGTCTTTGTTGGTTATGTTCATACAAGATCGGTCCAACCCTTAAGCGAGTTAAGTCATCGCTTGAGGTCCCAGCAAATAAAAAAAAAACCCTTATAAAACAAGACCTCCAAATTATAAAAAGAGAAACCCACAGAGCTCGAAAGACAAAGCTACATTAAGATGGATCATAGCTCCTGCCAACTAAAAATAAATAAATAAATCACAAAGCTCACAAACCCTTTTTTTTTTTTTTTTTTAGTAACTCTCTGTCCACCTTAAATTTCATTTTTTTTTTTTTTTTTCTTTTGAGTTAAATAGCACTGCATAGAGCTATCTTCTTCTTCGCCCTCTTCTTTTCTTTTCTCTATATCTCTCTGTCTCTGTCTCTGTCTCTCACTCTCTCTTTGTAAAGCCGTTTAAATGTAAGTGGGGTAGGACAAAACAATATGCCAGCAGTAGCACTATCCCTCCCTCCCTTTTATTTTTTCTAAGCCCCCCACTCCCACATGAATACTTGATGGTATTATATTTGACAAATGCCAACTTGTCAGTTAGACTTGTTATTTTTTAATTTTAAATGATTTTTTGTTTTTTACTTGGGTCTTTTTTTACAAGTATATATTTGTATTGAGTTTGAATTTTTTAATTTTAAATGATTTTTTGTTTTTTACTTGAGTCTTTTTTTATAAGTATATATTTGAATTGAACTATTATGATAGGTTAGTTACTCACATAAAAAAAAAAAAATAATTAAAAAAAAAAAAAAAGGTAGTAACTTATGTATTGTTGGCTATAAGTTTACAATTTTAATTAAGTTAAAGTAAATTTTTGGTCTCCTAACTTAGGAGATATTTTCATTTTGACTCCCTAATTTTGTTTAATTATCAAATTACACCTTCCACTCATCTTTATTAGAAATATTAGAAACCCTCCGTTGGTACCTAATTGGACAATTCACGTGTCTGACACTGTCATTAAAAAAAAAAAATACACATTAAATAGGTGAGAACCTCTTCACCTTCATGGGCTCCTGGCCATGGCCGGTGCACAAATCGACGGTACAACCATGACCGCGTTAAATTCAACGCGAATCGACGTCGTTGATCTGAAATGAGATTTGATCTCGTGGTCGGTGGCGATCGTACCGATGGGTAGGTATGAACAGGACTGACAAAACAACAGGTTGAACTAAGGGTTTGAGGTAGGTGAGAGAGGGAGAGAGAGAGAGAAGCGAAGCTTGTGAAGGAATTGGAAAGGAAAAGATCCGAAGTGCTTTTTTAAAGAAGTTAGAGAGAGTGGGAATTTTGTCAGATTAAAATGTTTGTTTCAAGCTTTCAAAGAAGCTTAAAAATACGTAAATCTATCCTTTTGGTTTGTTTGTGTCTCTATCCTTTCCTTGCTTTTCTATTTGTCTGATTAGGAAGAGAGTTCTTCAACAACTCCCAACGAATTAGCTATATTTTGAAAATCAGATCTTGGAATCATATACAATAATACAACCAAAAGATAGGCCAGAAATGTTCTTCAAAAGCAATATCAAAGAGATATATACGAGGTTGCTGAGAAAAAGTTAAAGAAAAGAATTCAAATGTTGCTGAATAATTCAAAGTGCAGGTAGAGCCATGAATGCCGGTGAGGACTGGATCTGATCGGTGTGAGATAATTGGGTTTGTTTGGTTCTGGAGGGAAGATGTGTTTGGTCAAGTGTAATATGCTGTGATGGCTGTTGAGTTAGCTTTAAATGATTAGTTGACATTTTTAAATGATATGTCTTATTTCTATTGGACCACTGTAGAAATTATATATTTATTAATTGCAACTTATATGTTCCCATTTAATGTGTATTTAATTTAATTTAATTTAATTTTTTTTTTTTTGATAACTTGTCAAATTTGGTCACATTATATGACACGTCAACTATCCAATTTGGCACTTTACGGGAAGCTTTTAACAGAGATAAACAGAAGGTGCAATTTGATAGCTAAACAGAGTTAGAGAGCCGAAATGAAAAATTTTAAAGTTAAGAGGCCAAAATGAAAACACCCCCTAAGTTAGGTGGCAAGAGTTGAGTTTTAGTCTTTTAATTAGGTGACCCAATGAATGCTATGAAATGTGCATTAATGCAGAACGCTACTTTGTTTTGTTTAACAAGAACAATAAAATTTTAATAAATAAAAAATTCAAAAATATTAATTGAATTTAACATTGAATGGTCAAAGCCCCATTTTCAAATTTTATTTGAGACCCCAAAATAATTGCTGCACTGGGAATTGCGTTTTTAAAACACAATTAGTCAATTTAAATTTAAAAATATGTTAATTTAAATAATATTATTTTACAAATAGTCTCTGATTCACACTGTCCTTTACTTACCTTATGCAATAACCTAAATTTTTGCCATGTATTGCTTTATTTTGATTGAACAATGGAATACTCTTAAAATCAAGTCTTAGTTTTGAAAGTACTAGTATCGATATAAACTGAAGCACCCATTAAAATGATTATAAGACATTCAAGATTAGGGTAGAATGATGAGAAAAAGAGAGATCAAAAGCAAGGCCTAGCCACTAATAACAACAGCCGTGCTGCAAAGGAAAACATTAACAAGATCAGTAGTTTGAGGACCAGTTGGCAGCACTTCCAACTCTTGTTGGCATGCCAGAAGGTTCCCTCTTAAGTCTCTGCATCCAAAGTGAAAGTTGCACCACACCTGGCCAGAACTGTCTACCCTTGGCACTGGCTTCACCTCATTGAGAAGATGTTCAAAACTCCAAAAGATGTGAAGAAGCATCCTTTGGAAAACAATAGAAACAGAGAAATTAGCAAGATACTAGTTATGCTCATAAAGTAAAATCAAACATTCCCAGAAAAGACTAGTATTAGTAATCGAAAGTTCATGCTAATTATTACACGGAATCGAAAAAGAAACAAGTACAAATTTTTAAACCAATGTGGTAGATAAGGAACATAGGGAGATAAAAGAAAAACCAGTCAAACACAAAGTAGACTTTTCAAGCTTATTCTTACTATAGCAATTTGGTATCACCCACATCCCTAAAGCTCACATAAGTTTTTATTCCCTGTATTTTAAAACCAATAAATGTGACAACCGGATCATTAAGAAAAGCAAAAAGAATCCTAAAGAAACTCTTCATGTGGACAACCATTTTCCAAACATGTTAAAATACTTGTTACTCGATCATATACCTTTAGGAAATGGTGCAAAAGATTTCCCACAGCCCTTCTTCACAATTTCTGCATCATCAGAAAGAACAAGATGGCCTTCAGAATCATTACCCCAGAAGAAGGGAACACTTCCATCAGCATCCTGCATAAGATGAAGATAGAATTAGCTCAAGAAAAGCAGATGATGATCATTACAAAGAAACAGATCATAATTAAGAGGGGCCCAAAACAAGGAGCATATAATTTTAGGAAGAAAGGTATACTCACAGCCGCTATAAATGTGGCTTTTGAAGTGCTTTCATAGAGAATAAATGCAAACTTCCCATGGATATCTCTCACAACCTGGTCAGCAGGATAAGGACCTCGATCTCGCAGAGTTCTGTAAGCTTCAATAACAATGACAACCTCATTTGCAGTTTTTTTCAATCCATATTGTTGCTTAAGCAGTGCAACATTTTCAATGTGGCCTTGAAATAAGCAGAAAATGTTGTCCACCACTGCAAACAATCTAACAGTATATTATTTGTTAGTATCAGAAATTGGTTTAATATGCCAACAATAAAAGAGATCATCATCAGATAAAGACAAAAACCCTTAGCAGCGGTGAAAAAAAAATCTTGGAAAACAAGGCAATAGTAGTCCAGCAGAAAATTAGAAATGCCATGGGATGTGAAAATACAACACAGTGTTTTAGAATGTCCTCATTAAAATACAAGCCAGCATGACCAATGAATGCATAAATAAAAACAATGATTTCAAGTTTGTGCTACCCTCACTAACAGGGTCTTTTTCATACAGAGGAGACTCATTGTTGAGATAATTGTCCATTTCCTCCCTGACCTACTGCACCTCAACTCCCCATGTTTGTGCCCTTGCAAGTCATAGCCACCTTCCACTTATCAATTTCACAAATTCTTCCTACCATTCTTTCCAATATACCATCACAAGATCCAGCAGTCTAGCTATAAAATCCCTTATTCCCATTTTAGTCTCAATATCAGAAAAATTCTGCACTTAACCTCCTTCCCCAGGCTTCCCCATGTTGCTATCCACCCTATATAAAACAGAATGAATGCAATTTGTTCTCTCAAGCTTGCTTGAAAGTAAGTGATTCCATATATAACTCTATAAATTTACTACAACTTGTTCCTCTACTAAGATTTTTCTTATCTTTGTTTAATAAGAGACCTACAGCTCCTTAAACCATCATTTTTGCTCATCATCATTTCAACTTCAAGTCATGAAATTTAAATTCATATAGTTTTTGCCCAGAAATTCCACAGCCAATATTTTTACTCAAACCACCATCAATCCTCAGTTTCTTGCACCCATTACCCCGTAAATATGTAAGCCTGAATTCATTTTTAAAATTCCATTACAAGTCTGTACTAACAATTAATTTCTTCTTATCAATGTTATACAATCTGAAAGCTTTTGATTCAGGGCTATACCCAACAAAAATACACCTTTCACTTTTCTTATCTAATTTAGTTCTTTTTTCATCTGGAATGTGAGCATAACAATTGGAACCAAAAATTTTGAAATGACTTACTGAAGGTTTTTGGCCACTCCAGGCTTCAAATGGAGTTTTGTTATGATCAGCTCGAGTAAGGGGCGAACCCTTGAACAGCTTTTGACCCAAAAATGCATTTCATCTTCTGCAGGGATTCTTTTCTTTTCATTTTTCTTCTTTTGTGTATGGGGGAGAGGGGGGGGGGGGGGGGTTTCAGTATAGTCACAGAAGAGAGTAAAGGCTTTGAAGATAAGTATGCTAAGTGTGGAAGTATGATTGATTCTTATAAAGTATTCCAACTACTTCTTACATTTAGCCTTCAGTTCAGCAGAATTCTCTTCAGCAGCAACTTTTGCAAGAGTTGTTGGTTTGCATGCACTCTTTGGGTCAAAAGCCTTTCTTATCTTGAACACAGCCCAAGCAGTACGAATAGCATGTCCTGCAGCATCAAAGCCCTCATTTGTCACCTGTGCTGCTTGTTCGCCATACCTGCAATGACAAAAACACCTTCAACTTTTTCATTTCTTCCAATCATACTCAAAGAGAACAAAAGAAAACCGGGCACAAATATTATTATAACTTGGCCAAAACCAGGTCTAGGTCCAGTTCAAACATGGGAGACAGATTCCGCTGTTTCCTCAATTTGAACCTTTTTTGCATTGAACTACTGCCGGAAAAATAAAAAGTGCCAAACCAAGTAACTTGGATGGCATCATAGCATATGGGATGCAACTCAAGACAAGGTTTTCCATATCAGCCGCTGTCTAGCAAATCCAAAGTTAGTGGAACAAGACATCACCTAACGGCAACATAAAGATTCCACTAAAAGAGAACAACACCACAAAATTATGAGAATGAAGATTGTACTTGTGATTATAGACATATTGTCAGATTTAGAATTACCTCTATGAAACAAGCCCAATAGTCACAACTGAAGTGGTTGACATGACATTCCTTCCAGCAACTTCAACAGTATCACAGACCTTGCCTGCATACATACATAAAAAACACACACTGAGTGTCAAAAGTAAGAAATATGGCATAGTTTCTACAAGTGAAAAAAATAAACATTTGGAAGATGGAAACACAAGTATCATATCCCAATTTTCAAGAACCTCCTTTTGTCTTCTGAAACCTCCACTCCCAAATTAACCCTCTATAGATCTGGATTTATATTTCAGCTCCTATATATCCAATGTATAATAACTATACTACATGTAAAGGAAGTTTGTATTTCACAGGACTAAGCAGAACAGATTGTCATCAAATTTGGACACAGTCCAAATACTTGACTTTGTAAATATGCGGTTAGCAATAAAACTAAAAGTCAGAAAACATTGCAAGAATCAGCCTATGAATAGAAAATTTGCACTTTTAAAGTAACATACTAAGAGTACAAACAAGCAGCTTCCCCTAGTGTCAGCTTGCTTTGGTAGCTACTAAGTGACTTGAGAAGAAGGCAAACGCATTTGGCGTCTAAGTGTGTGTTAGTCTGGATGAAGCACAACACATAACAAATGGCATATATAGACAATGAAACATAAAGAACAAAGTTCCAAAACACCATTGTTTCCCATCAAAGGATGTAGGCAGACTTGAAAATATTATGCTTTAACACACATAAGAGGGAATTGAATGGAAAACAATATGTGCTGTAGTAGTTATAAGAAACTTCACGATATATATTCTTTGTATGCAAGTGCAGCTTCCAATATACAAAGGTAAAAACATAATACCAACTACCAAGTTAATTTTGCATACCAAATAGAGTTGAAAAATGACTAAAACCAGGGCAAGTGAATCAGAATACTTCCCATGTTACGACTAGAAGAAATCAAGACAAAAATTGTTCACAAACTGAATGGATGAATAAAAACTAACCCATATACATTTCTCTTCAACTGTCTTCTTAAGATCATGACTATCTAATCAAGATTTCTGCATCATGTTTGTCACTGCAAACTTTCCCATCTATGAGGTAGTTTCTTTCTTATTTGATGATAACTCCATGTTCACAAGCCAACTCCAAGAACTCAGACTTGCAGCAAAAGCCTCCACCTACATTAAGATGAGTGTAAAAACATCAAGTGAAAACAAAAATGCTTAGAAAAGTAAAAAGTTAAGAGCTTCCACTACCAAATTTTAAGCAAATATCAAATTATTGTCCACAAAAGCAAAAGCCTTCTCAGTATTTAAGCATAATGTTCAAGGAAATGCATCTAGGAAGATTTATCAGTGCTCAATCATCTTACCAAAATACTTGGCTCTCTCTTTCCATTTACATGAGCTGCTGACATTAGAATGTCTCGTTGATATTTATGCTTCAATTGACAGAAGATGGACCTTATCCTCAATCTTGCGCAGATCAGTCCTGTTCTTATCATCCTCAGTTATACAACTGCATATAATTTCAAGGCATTTCCACCACACGTGACCTCATCCATATGTCCAAAACCTTGCCTTAATTTTGGATTTGATAGGACCTGGAAATAAAAGGTCATATGGGCAGGTAAATGGATTTCCTTCATTTTAAACAAGAAGGTTAAAAATGACTAAATATATAGTCTTCAACCTGATGAAGAAAACCGATGAAAAGTTACAGATTAGCAGAACGAGTAATGAATTTTTCTAAGTGCTTGCATCATTATCCATGATTGTACATCTTGGAAGGTGCCACCTATCATAAGATCAAGTTCACATTGGGGGACAAGGGCAGCTACCTGAAAATCCAAACATGTAGGACAATATTAAAGCATGGTAATGCAGGATAGTATTAACTGATGGAGATATTGCCACCTATAGACAGAAAATGATGACAGATTAGAAAACCCCATCCATAACAAGAACATCTTTTACTGAAATGGAAACTGCTAATGAATATGGGCAAAGCACTCAAAGTTGACCCCCACGGCCCGCTTTCTCTCCAAGAGAAAAAGGATTCAAAGAGATAACACCACAATCACATGTGAGAATCAATCACTTATCAACCACAATTACATCTACAGTTGCAGTTCTGGTCAATGTGTCAACTACACTTGGAAAACTTTCAGCTGAACTTGGACACGAAATAAGAATATTTTTTGTGTTTACACCCATTGATTCTGCAAGTGAAGGCTCGTCTTGCAAATATAAGTAATTGAGGCCTAATTTAATAAAGGAAAGAAAATTACTAAGGAATTCCTAAAATTTTGAAGTAGCTATGCATATGCTTATACCAAACCTGTGGCAAGAGGAAAACTGTTCTTGGTCAAATATTCACCTTAGCGATACATAAAGTTTTCATGAGCCAGTAGATATCACAGGTGCCTGTTGTCAGCTAAAAAACCGCTGCGATGACAACATGGATTCCTTACCAAAATCATCAGCAAGTATCGAGAGAGCTAAGCGTGGCCTACAAGAAAGACTCTGTTTCAAACAAAGGATCACAAATGAGCAACTAAGCTAATTTAATGTCTGATTCAATGTCTTTCTTTTTTGCTTTAACATAACCATGGATTTCGTCACATTCAAACTCTAAAATCTCACCGGGAAAAGCTATTTAAAGCCAAAGAAATCCCTTTTTCGTAGACAAGATGAACTTCCACGTAAACCTGATATATTAGAAACAAGAGGTGTCAAGTATATTCAAAATTATGTGAATCTCAATGAACTATGGAGGCCAAATTTCCATGGTAATATGATATAAATGGCAAATTATACAATACTCACCAATATCTCCCTGGCACAATTCAATTTAGAACAATCTTCAGTCCTCTTACGGCATTGAGGCCATGCATCCCCCTCGGTAGATATGACAATTGTGGATGTAGAAAATACCAAAATTTCAAAATGAATTGACATTCAAAACTAGCAATTGATGGCTAAAGGAGACCTCTTGGCAGTCTTCCACTTCCATCAAATTAAACTTTTCACATTGTTGGATTACCCATATTTCAAGGTCGTTAGGAATTTCATACCAAAATGCCATACGACCAAAGGATCAAACTTCAAAATATCTGACATAAATATATTACACACATCACTCCATTTACCATGAAAACACTTAATTCACACCACACCATTATTCAATTTATTTACAACACGAGAAACATAAATCTCTTAACTGAACCAGGTTGAGACTTTTCATGCTGCGTATTGTTTCTGAATTGATAAGCTGCAATAAACCATGTAATCGTTAGATGAGTATAAATTGAAGGAAATCTGCTGGTACTAAGAAATGTTTCTCTTTACTTTTTAAGGCACCATACTTTGTAAATTTGGGAACAATGTGTTTCACTCCGCACACAAGATTGTATGATGTACAATTCCTTCAACACTTAATAAAACTTTGTATGTAGAAGAAGTCAGCTTGCTAATCAAGTGTTTTTCAAGAATAACAAAGCACATAGACAAATTAAAATGTGAAGGTATGACTCATTTTAATATTCCAAAAACATCATACTTAGAATTGATTTAATATTGCCAATGCAAGAAATTCTTCTGTATCAAAAATTAAATGGATTGAACATTTGAAAATTGACATTAAAATTGAAAATATAGTATCTCACCAATGGGAATTTTAAGCATAAGAAATTTCCCATGTTTCAGACAACAATCTCCCAGCAACATCTGTCAGTTTAGAAACAAGAAGAATCAGATATAATCAAAATAATGTCACAAATATATAGATTTCATACTTCCTTGATAATATGACTGCAAATTGCCAGATATTTTTATTTTTGAATTACATCCACTCTTAGTAAGCAGATACAGACCTTGTAAATTTGCTAACACCATGTTTAGTTCACTTTCAGAGAGATGAAATTTTGAAATTCAGTGTTTGATTTGTCAAAAGGGATAGAAAGAAAAGAAAAGAAATTCCTAGGAATAATATTTTTAATATTTTCTTATTAGGATACTAAGTTAGTCCCTTCAAAATAGGTGAAATTGAAGAGAAAGCTTTGAGGGGAAAAAAAAAAAAAACCATGAATAGAGTTCATTAATTCTATACTCTGTTTTATCCCTCCATAACGAAAAAAATATCTTATATTGTGAACCAAAGAAATCAGAGGATTCCATAATTTTCAACCAGATACTAACACACATGCACGAATGATTCAAGACCTAAAGTGAAAGAGGCTTTAAAAACAAATGAAAGAACCAAAAACAACAAAACAAAATCTACTCCTCTTTGCTACAGCTCTCCTTTTCTAAGGTATAAATTGCGTAATGCAGAGCAAGTTTGTGCTACCCTCACTAACAGGGTCTCTTTTTCATACAGA
>BKZX01025898.1:5192-15365 GCA_014362285.1 Fagus crenata | reverse complement strand
TGATGCCTCACCTTACAAAAGTCATGGTCATCAGATAATACACTGCACATGAACTAGAGAGACAGAGAGCACAAAATGGAAAAAGCCTGCTGCAAGAGAGAGACAGCAGCTTCGTTATTCTTCTTTTGTGTATGATTGATCTAGGATTCTTAAGGCAAACGGGGGTCTTAATCGTGACTATCAAAGAGAAAATGTAGATTAAAGAAAAAAATTACAAAATTTGATGGGAATGCTTTCAAGAAGAGTTCTACGAGTTTTCCTAATTCCTATTCAGAGTCAGGACCCGAGAGTAACAGGTGTTCAATGGTTGGTTAAAGTAAATTTTGCTTTTGTAATAAAAAAGCAAGGTAATACGGATCTGGCTGTCTTTTCAAGTCTTTTGAGCATGTAAAGAAAAACGCGTCAAATGACTCAATTCCGCGTCAAAAGCCATGTGAGGTAGACACTTGGCTTCACAATTCACATGTCCTTTCATGTCCTCTCACATCTTCCGATTAATAGTTCATTTTGTTTTCTTTATTCTTTAACTTCCCTTTTTTGTCTTTTCATCTTTAGCTCTGCTTTGTATTGTGCTTGGCATATTTCTTTGTTCTTAATAAATTATTTTATGAGTTCCCTTTGTTTGTTTGTTTTTTTTTTTTTTTTTTTTTTTTTTTTTTTTTTTTTTTTTTTTTTTTGGAGAAGAAGTTCCAGGTCAATAAAAGTGCATATCAATTATTCCCTGTACGAAACTCTTTATTATTATTATTATTTTTTAGGAGTTTGTTTCAAAATGTGACTTTTACATGTGTGATTACACATCTATTCAAAACTTGAAAAAAAAAAAAGATTTAAAATGCACTACTATGACCTCTGTGGGGTGGCAATACCATCAATCATTGGTATATAATTACATGCATAGTACATAGACACATATGTGTGTGTGGCAATAATATCGCATAGATTGATTAATTATAAATAGATGAGTTGAAGGTACTTTCAAAGATTTTTGTATTTCTTCTTTGTGTCATTATGTTCCAATAGAATTACATCCAGCTGTTCCAAACCATTTATTTAAATAAAAAAACTTTCTTTATTATCTTTTTTCTACCAAAAAACAAACTTGAAGGTAAGATTTTCTTTGAAAATTTTAAACAATCATATTTCATTGTACGTAATAAATTTAATTTTTTTTAAATTCCTCTATGGATGTAATAGGCTATCACATGATTAACATTAGTGTAATAAACCCTTAAACCACTATCAAAATATTTAAATAATTTTTATTCTTCAAAGCCTAATTTTTACTAATTTTCGTATTTAATTATTAGCACGTAATGAATTGTAAGCATCATCTTAAAGTTTATTTGTTGGTACAATATATAATTATAATAAAAAATTAAGTATTATAAAAAATGATTTTTTTGGGTATAATATAAGCCCTAATGTCTTATAAAAGTCACAATCACAAGATCATCTTTAATCCTCCTAGTACTGATAAACCATGTAGTATGTGAACTAAGAAAACAAATTTAAAATAGAAAAATAGAAAAATATATAACCCAATGACGATTAAGAATTATTTCATAAAAAAAAAAAAAATGACGATTAAGAATTATTTCATAAAAAAAAAAAAAATGACGATTAAGAATTTTTTTCGTCTTATTCTTCTGCTGGAAGTGGATGTGCACACATAAAAGCACACTTATATTTTAGGTCAATAACGCAGTGTACTTCAAACTTTGAAGTAGTGGGAGTGTGGGACAATCCTCTTGCTGCATAGTTCAACCATTGAATAAAATATGATGAGACTTTATCACAGCTTTTTTAAAATTAGATAAATAGGTACGAAACTACGAATAATTTCAGGGTCTTAAGAATTGATAGAAATTAATCTTAGTCTTTTGAAATCTATAAATTGGATAACTACGTATGGAATCCATGGGACAATTATTGATTCCTATTTGGACATATGCAAGAGCTGCATTGCTAATCATCTCAAAGGGCAAAAGAAGCTGGGTTCTGGGTAGTTGGAAGGTGATGTGTTAAACGTGAGTCAACCAATCTGGGTCTCCACTCACAAAAAACAACTATAAGGGTTTGTGTCACACTCAAAAAATTCTAGGGGAGTTAATTGTTAGAAACAATTATCGATTTACACATAAAACAATACCACGACTCAAAACCTCAAGAAAATTACATGTTGAAAACCACAAGTTTTTTTGTTGTTGTGTATTTTTCTTAAAATTCTTGTTTAGAAAAACAAAAAGGCTTGCCTTTATGTGTATTTTGTTTTAACTGTAATTATTCGGTGTTAATGTTTTGAGTTTGGATTTCTTTAGCAAAAATATAGATTTTTGGTACGAGATACCCATTTATAATTTTTATTGTTATTTCAAAAGAAAATTAATTATTTTCACCTAAACTCCACAAATACAATACTAATAAGAAAGATAATAAAAGGGAAACATATTACCAACTTTCGTAATGATTTAAAAAGAAAAGAATCTATAAAATTAAAATTTATTGATTTTAATGAAAACAAATTTGAAAAGGCATCTCATTATTTTTTGCTAATTATATTCGTGTTATTCCTTAAAATAATATTTATAATTAGAATTTCTTGTAATAGCATGTTTGGTGGGAATCTTGATTCCTACCAATTCTCACTTTTATGTGAGTGTGGGTTTCTTCTTTAAAATGTGAGTACCCATATTTCTATAATTTGGGAATTTTTTAAGTGACAATTATATCTCTAATTTAATATTGTTTCATTAACTAAAATTCAACTCTTCTCTCTCATCAACTATCTATTATTTATGTGAATTTCAGGTAACTCAATTGGTAAAGTTTATTATCGTCGAATAAGAGACTTGCGTTCAAATCTCCCCTACATAAAAAACCAATTGATATTCTAACCTGATAACAAGAGCAATTATCATGAAATGGAAGGTTGAATGTATCGTAACTATCAACAACCAAAAAAATCATATATTCTCTATCTCTTCTTTTAACACATTTGGAACATCCATAAGGATACTTTGAATTTTATCTGCTATACAAAATTGTTTTTTGTTTACTTTTGCAATATACCACCACTTTACCCGAATTATCAAACCTATAGCTAATCTACAAAGTTTGTTTTTCTTTTCGTTCTTTTGTAATATCTTTTAATCAAATTCCCCATCTACATACAACATACATAAGAAGCCTAAAGCTTTGCATTAACTCCCTCTTCACGTCAATAGCCTAATAGTTGTCACAATACTACCTTTTTCTTCTTCTGTCATGACTAGACTAGCCAACGTACCAAGTGTAGTTAAGGTCATTACATGATACATAGGAAGCCTAATGCTTTGCATTAACTCCCTCTTCACGTCAATAGCCTAATAGCTGTCACAATTCCTCATTTTTCTTCTTCTTCTGTCACGACTAGACTAGCCAATGTACAAAGTTTTGCTAAGGTCATTATTGCTTTGCTTGACCCTTTTCTCTTCAAAACCGTCCAAGACTCCAAAGGTCTTAACTCTTAAGTCTTTTGCTTTTTTTGGCTAAAGGAGGTTTTAGTCGTTTTGCTTTTTTTGGCTGAAGGAACAAAACTTGCTCAATTTGCGAGGTCTTAGTCTTTTGCGTTTTTTTTTTTTTTTTGGTTATAGGATGACTTTCAATCTTGAGTTTTTTTCCTCTCTTTTGTTGCAGACCAAAGAAGTGTTTTTATGAAATTAGAGTTTACTAATGCAAGCTCCCACTATTTACTAAGGAGATTAATTGTATCATCCACAATTACATACTAGGAAATAATAAATTAGTCCATACTACTCCTATCATGAAAACACGTAAGGATGAATAATTCTTTGTATGATTAATAATAATTCACTAATCCCAACTGATTAATTGCTAGACTAGTCATATTGGAAAAATTAAAATACTAATGGTGAACAAGCACATTAAATTGACCATTACAATGATTAAATCTTTGGTTGTTGCAAATCAAGTTTCTTTGATTTTTTTGTTAAAAGTCAAGAAAATTCACTTAGATTAAAATGGTTGAAAAGTAGAGAAATTATCAAAGTTGTATATTCCGTTTCGGCACCCGTTTCGGTTTGGCTATTAGAATGAAATATTTCGATACCAGTCAATACCGACGTTCCGTTTCAGGTTTACCGCAAAATGGACTAAGCTTTGACCAACTCTGTAGGAGTCAAAACCATCAGAATTAGCCTTTTGCTTTACAATTTTTAATTAAAAAAAATTAAATAGTGAGTGGACAAGCCCATGTTTAATTTATTAGGAATGCTAGTTTGATTCTTGAAATTTGAAATAAGTACTATTGATCTTTAGTGTACTAAAAATAAATATTATTGATCCCTTCATCTAATTCGATTAATTTGCTTATTTACGTTGTTAACAGAAAATATGATATAACAAATTTTAAATGACTTAGTATATTATTTGTTAATTAAAAAATGACACGTCTGGCAAATAATCTGGATCATAGAAAATCCAATACCTTACCAAACCCAATCAAAACCCACCATCAGAAGTTTGATATATTGCAAAAACTAATAAGAGTTTTAAAAAATATCCACTTGCAATCAATACTTAATATTGTTCTTATATTTTTCTCCTAAACTTAATTTGTGGTCTTAACTAAACTAAAATGTGGACGGAAATTTTTATTTCTATTATAATATTAAAGACATGACAAATTTCATAATTATTAAAATGATAAATTATAATCAGTACAAAATCACTTTTACATTTACATCATTTTATTATATTATACATTGGTTCATTCCTCAAATTCCACTTACTTACTTCTTCACCTAACTAGGAAAATGATGTACCAAATTTTAAATAACGTGATATATTATTTATTAATTAAAAATAACACATTAGTCAAATAATAAAATCCAATACCTGACCACTTCCAATCCAAAGTCCAAACCCACCATCAGTTCTACAAGAATTTGATGAGCGCACCGACCACGAAGCTTCATCTTAATAACCTTTTCTTTGAACAAAATAACTTCACCATAAAAAGACAAAAGAGATAATTGTCGCTCGTATGATTGCCATAGTTAAGAAAGTGCACCGACCACGAAGCTTCATCTTAATAACATTTTCTTGGAACACAATAATTTCATCATGAATAGACAAAAGAGATAATTATGACTAGCTGTCATCACTCACGTTCTACACAACTTGTCACTTGTCAGATTGCCATTGTCATAATATACAGAGCATTTGCTAGGATCCCTATCAAACAATCAAGGGATTCTGGGAAGTTTGTCTATATTCTAAATTTGGTATAGGATACTTCAAATAATAGTCTATAGAGGTACTAAATTTCTTTTTATGGTATCCAAATGGGACCGT
This sequence comes from Fagus crenata, assembly GCA_014362285.1. Lineage (NCBI taxonomy): Eukaryota > Viridiplantae > Streptophyta > Magnoliopsida > Fagales > Fagaceae > Fagus > Fagus crenata. Next base: position 10,007 of record BKZX01025898.1, on the reverse strand, counting down.
TCACTATTTTTTTTTTTGGGTATAGTTTCACTCTCAAATGCATTATTCTTCAGCAAAGTTTTCTATAAGTTTGACACTATTATTTTATTTTACTTATCTTAAAGAAAACTCATGTATTAATTTATTCATTTAGAGGGCACTGTAGTTATGGTATTTTCCTACATACGTGATAATATGACTTATTAAGCACACTTTTCTAACGTTTTTAATAAAATTAATTTATATTTTATTTTTAATTATATACAAATCATTGTATTTTTTTATTTCATTACGTTATATAAAAATAATTTATTTATATGTATCCTTATATTCTAATTTTGTGACCATGGATTGCATGGTGCAATGGCCTACATCAAATCTCAATCCATATCCTCAATTAATATCAAGATGACGTAATATAATTATTGGAGAGGATTTGCCAGCACGTCTGACTGACTGACTGGGTTCTTTTCCAAAGCACTCATGGTTTTGAGCCTGTAATTGATTACTTGTTTAACTTTCACAGTACCACAACAAAAAAGAGACTTTTAAACACCCAAACGACGGTAAAATTATATTATATTTTAAAAATATATTAAATATATATTTTTTCTTTTTATAAAAATAGTAGATTTTGTTAAGTAAATTTATGATGGGACCTACCATTTTTATTAAAGAAAAAAATACATATTTAATATATTTCTAGGGTATCTAATAATTTTCTCTCATGACATTCCCTTTTTTAAATAATTGTTTTTGCGGTCTCTCTCTGTTTTGCTCTGAGCTTCTTCATTCCTTGTTTTTTTTAATGTAATGTACTATATATTCTAGGAGCGTATTCGTCAAGGATGAGAGGACCTTCTTCAGTTTTTTATATTTATGATTTTGATATATTTTTGTTTTTTTGTTAAATCATGATTCATGACACCATTCTTATAAAAAAAAAAAAAAAATGATTCATGACACCAATATTATAGTATTTTATTTTTTCTAAACATGTTACTAGGCACACAGTAAAAGGTACACACAATATTAATATCGTAGATAGAGAGGGTCAGATTTTTACATTGGCTATCGCAGAGATCCATAGGCTAAGACCTAAAAGTCTAGCTTGTCATCATCACCATTCACCATTTATTTAGCAGAGACAAGATAGGCCCCACCTTTACAGTTCAAAGCCATGGGTTGTCTGATACTTGTCTCCCAATGGATGGCTTAAACCTAACATCTAGGTTTAGTGGCAAATTGTCTCGATTCATTGAACCAAATTGCTTCATGCCTTTTTTGACTGCAACCACACGTTTTGTGCCTTGTGGTACCAGTTATTGACTAAGACTTATAGCTATAGCATAAAGGGAGAGAGAGAGTGCCACGCTCTTGAACGTTGATCCCTACAGAAATGACGCATTAGTAAATATGTCCATTCAATGAACCTGTTAGTATCAGAATTTAATGCCTGTCACAATTTCAAACCGTCCAAGGTCTTTGGTCGTTTGCTTTTTTTGGCTAAAGGAGGTCTTAGTCGTTTGCTTTCTTTGGCTAAATGAACAAAACTTACAATTTGCGAGGTCACTTCATAGACAATGTTAAGCCAGTCAATAATATTCGATTGTCCAATATTTTAGACAATTTATTGGATTGAATGATCTTCCTATTCATTTATTAGGCCAAACATTGTTTCATCTAAAAATGTTTAGAAATATAGTTTTCTGAAATATTAAAAATTTATTACAAATGTGAGTTTTCGATTAGATAATAACTAATATTTATTGATATTTTACCAATTAGAAATACTATGTTCATAAAAAAAAAAAAAAAATTATAGGTATTGTAGAAAGTAGAATTACCCTAAATTATTTGGAGTACATGATAGTGTGTGGAAAACATTTAATTTAACAATAAATGTGACAAAAATGTTGATACAATCAAAGATTATTGAATGTGATATAATATTATATATAGTCAATAATCTAATATATGCGTATATTATCTTACGTTTTTGGATAAATAATCTAATGAATAATTGTCATCGAATGAAATGACAGGGAAGCTAGAATATTGTAGCCCGATAAGTAATCTTTGAAAGAGAAAAATATTTAAAATATGTTTTATGAAAGCCAATTAAAGAAAATGTTTTGGCTGTTATATTTAACTTTGATCTCTAATCGAAAAAAGAAGAAAAGAAGAAGATAATGGTCCAAAACATCTTCCAGCATAAACCATTGCCATAGTTAACTAATTAAAGGGCAATAAAAAGGCAACGGCCCCTTCAAGTTGGAATATGCAGTTGAGTGATTAGTGAAACATTTTGATATTAAAAGCAAATGCTCGAGTAAGAACAGAAGAGAGGTGAAAATGAAATGATGAATTTTCCAAAAATTAATAAAAAATTTAAATGATGTAATCCCTGGCATTAGATTAACAAGTTAAAATTGCATTTGCAGTCCACCTCATAAAAGCAGACATGGTACTAGATAATGCTTACGCATTAACCACCAGCAATAAGATACAACACTTTCAAACTTGATTTAGTAGAATCTAGTGCACATTTTTTTAAGTGCGTTTTTTTTTTTTAGTACATTTAGTGTTTGTTTGAAATCCTATTTGGAAGGTAAAAAGTGTATTTTGAAAAAACAAAATTCAAATTTTGTGTTTGGTAAGAAGAAAAAAAAAGCTTGATTTATAAAATTTTTATTCTTGAAAAATCACTTTTTGGAAATGAAACTCAAAACTTCATTTTCAAAATGTGCTTTTAACAAAAAATATGATTAGAAAATAGGTTACCAAATTCACCCTTACGTATTTGTAAAATCATAACCTCTGCTCCATTACAATTGATTGATTGGATTTAGCTAGATACTGAAATAACATTTTGCCATAAAATGTACCAAACCTTAATTACTTTTATTAGCTGATATAGGTACAAAATAACCTAAACGTGAAGGAAAAGGTGAGAGAGTAAAGCTATGATTTTGATTGGAATAACATTAATCAAAATAGGTTAATTGGTATAAGAATATTTATTTACTAAACTAAGCGCTAAAAGGTTTCAATTTTCTCTTTGCTTTTGCAATATACCACCACTTTACCCCAATTATCAAACGTATAGCTAATCTACAAAGTTTGTTTTTCTTTTCTTTCTTTTATAATATTTTTTAATCAAATACTAATGACATGATAACACATGAAGCTAAATATGAGTTCAACTTCAGATCATCAGATTATCTCTCATCCCTCATCCACATACAACATGCATCAAGAAGCCTAATGCTTTGCATTAACTCCCTCTTCACGTCAATAGCCTAATAGCTGTCACAATTCCTCCTTTTTTTTCTTCTTCTGTCACGACTAGACTTGCCAATGTACAAAGTGTAGTTAAGGTCATTATTGCTTTGCTTGACCCTTTTCTCTTCAAATCCGTCCAAGACTCCAAGGTCTTAACTCTTAAGTCTTTTGCTTTTTTTGGCTGAAGGAGGTCTTAGTCGTTTGCTTTGTTTGGCTGAAGGAAGAAAACTTGCTCAATTTGCGAGGTCTTAGTCTTTTGCTTTTTTTTTTTTTTGGTTATAGGATGACTTTCAATCTTGAGTTTTTTTCCTCTCTTTTAATGCAGACCAAAGAAGTGTTTTTATGAAATTAGAGTTTACTAATGCAAGCTCCCACTATTTACTACGGAGATTAATTGTATCATCCACAATTGCATGCTAGGAAATAACAAATTAGTCCATATTACTCCCATCATGAAAACACGTAAGGATGAATAATTCTTTGTATAATTAATAATAATTCACCAATCCCAATCAATTAATTGCTAAACTAGTCATGTTGGAAAATTAAAATACTAATGGTGAACGAGCACATTAAATTGACCATTACAATGATTAAATCTTTGGTTGTTGCAAATCAAGTTTCTTTGATTTTTCTGTTAAGAGTCAAGAAAATTCACTTAGATTAAAATGGTTGAAAAATAGAGAAATTACACGTAATGAGAAAATATTGGATTTTTTTTTTTGGGGGGTTAATATTGGTAAAAACCCAAGTGGGGGATTTTTATTTTGTTCCAATGAACAACTTGCAGTCAAGCTACAATACCAGTAAAACCAAACGAATCACGCAAATCCAAGATCATAGTTTTCAATCACTCAACTTGAAAATTGAAAGAATTGAAGCATAAGAATAGGAAGAAAGTTTAACTAAGCTTGTAGAACCATGGAGAACCCAAAGAAAAAGCCCCACCAGTGAAAGACTTACATGACCCTTTTCAAGTCAATAGCCTGGACTAGCCAATGTACAAAATGTAGTCTAATGTCATTAATGCTTTTACATGACCCTTTTTTCTTCGGAACTGTCCAAGGTCCAAAACTTAACTTATATAAAGTGTAGCATTGGGTGGTTTACAATTCATCTCATCTTTAAACCCTTTGCTGCTAGCTTAAAGGAACCAAACTTTTATATAAATTGTAGCATCGTGTGTTTTACAGTTGGAAAACTTCTTGCATGTTTAATACTTTCAGTGCACTTGCAAGTTTTCCAATCCAAGAACAAAGGTATCATTCTCTTCCACCCAAACTTCTTCACAGTAAATTCATGACAACACCAATAGAGTATGTCCTATGTATCGGACATTTTCTGACAAAGGTATCATTCTCTTCTCCCTTAATGTATGCATCTGGAGTTTACTTTTTCTGGAAGCTTAATGTTTGATATGAGTTGTATTATTTACCTGCTATCCAAACTTCTTTTCCAGGAAAAAAGATTTTTGTAATTTCCTTGATAAGACTATCATTTGATAGAATTATATTCTTGATCTTTATAATTTTAGCTTGGAGTCAAGGAGAA
>BKZX01025895.1:0-14360 GCA_014362285.1 Fagus crenata | reverse complement strand
GTTTTTGCTAGCTTTGGGCTAGTAGCTCAGACTTTGAAATTCTTCTGATAGCTTGGACTTTAATATACAAAATAGCCTAAACTTGGATTATGTAGTAAACAATAGCTTCAGTGAACAACTTTTGTGAAATAAGAGAAGCCCTGCAGGAAGACATGTTAATCCTGCAAGAACAGATTTAAAGCAAATGTTATAGAGAACCGCAAGGGATGGATCTAGGGGAGAATTTTCCCTGACTTGTGTGCAAGCTAATGAGAATCTTATGGTTTTGAACTTGGGAGATATTGGTTTTATGTTTTTGGATAGTTACTGTACATGCAGGAGTTATATGTGGGTATTTTCAAATTAATTTTCTTCTACGAGGTGTTCCCCCTATTATAATTTTGATCTTCGTTGGAGACATTTCCAAACATTTCCCTTGGCAAGTGACATGTCCTTGGGCAGCTCATATTGGGCTTTTCTAAGATGGCTCATTTCCTTCTTTTCCAGTGAGATGGAGTCTCCTCACTGTGGCTTGCTTCATTTCATGTCTTCACCATCATTTCTAACCATTTCGGTTCATCTTTTCTCAAACTATTTCAGCTTCAGTGTCATGTTAGCTTATGGGGAAGGTGGAAATGTTAATTAGGATTACTAGTAGAGATGCCGACATTAAATGCTTGGGTTAAGTGGGAAAGGGATTGCTTTGGGGGTTACATGCACACGTATGACTACAGGAATTCAAATCTCAGAGACCAAAAAGACTTCCCAAACCAGTCCATTGGTCCTTGGCATTCAATCCTCAGTCTTCTGGACAAATTCTCCTACCGTCAGACCATCGCCTCGTGATTCCTACAGAAAATAAGGAGATTGGTTAACTTTTGCAGGTTTTGGCTGCTACAATTCAATGGATTCAGTAAACATCTTATCAATCCCATATTCTCGTAATATCTCAACAACTCATTAGAATTTAGCGTGATGCTATGTCTTGGTTAGCTTGTAAGTTGATCACGAAGTTTGACCTCATGTCGTGACTTTTTTGGGGCGCTGTCGTGCCTTGGGCTCACATGGAGAGCTTCATTGTTCTTTATTCAGAGGGCTTTACAAGTTTGGTGGCCCCACTTTCCTTGGTGCTTAACTCCCATGTTGGAGTGTCTTTAACTTTTTTTGCAGGACCCTTGCAGTGGGCTTTATGGGCTTGTAGTCTTTGCATATGTTTGACTCTTTTTATTATAATCTTGTGGGCTAATGGACCCATAGATGGGTTTATTGGGCATTTGTTATAGGCTTGTCTTTATACTTTGGTTGGCTTGTTTGTATTGTTTTAGGGTCTTCGGAGTAGGCTTTAACCCAAAGAGAGCCCAAGGATTTGCAATATCCTTTTGATGGGCTTGTAGGCTTTGTGGGCCCATTTATTGAAGAGCCTTTGCATTAAATTTTGTTTTATGACATGTCCCATTGCAGCTGGGCCTCGGTGCCATGAATTGGAGCTTAGGCCAACCATTTTGCATTAGTGATTAGTCCAAACTTGTGGGCCCAAAATTGGGATCTTTGTCGTAAACCTCACTTTGGACTAAATATGACAGGTCCCATTGCAGTTGGGTTCCGGTGCCATGAATTGAGATTTGAGCCAACTATAATCCATAAAGAATTGCAAAGAGAGAGAAAGTGGAGCTGCATAGGGAATTGTAGACAAAGAGAGAAGGGGGAGCTCTTTTAAATTAACCCAAAGTAGCTTGACTAACTATGGTTAATGGTGGTCAAAGGGAATCTTTATAAAAAAAAAGAAAAGAAAAGACTATTTTGTTACTGTTATTAACGATAAGACTAATGACAGCTTTATCACAAACCTCATAGAGGGGAGTGTCATTTCTTCACTAGTTTGGGGTTTATTATCATTCCCTAAAATTTCAAGGGAGGTTAGTGTAATTTACCCAAAAGAAATAATAAGATTTTTAATTTAGAATCTGTTTGTTAGGGGCTTTTTTGTTTAACTTTTTGTTGGTAGTAACATTGAATTTTATTTATTTTTACAATTGCCACAACCAAAAGTTACATGTGTAAGTATCGTAAAATTTCCAAAAAAGTGACAAATGGCATAGTGAGGAGTACATTTGTAAAGAATGTTAAGGCATTATGAGAGCCTGTAATAGTTGTTGATACATATCATGTGGCAGTTATTGATACACAAAAGAGAGACAAGTGGCAACAAAGCAGTTTTTGGAAGTTACAAGGTAACATCTAACACTATAACAAATCTTAGTCAAGACTAAGTACAGAGCAACACATGAAAAAGAACAATCTCAATAACCGTCAAGCCTCAAGTATAAATAAAGGGTTCATTCCCAAGAAAAGAACACCATCCACCAATGAGAACCTTTTTTTTTTTTTTTTGCTAATCAAGAGGGGAAATTCATTAAATACAAACAGTAACATCCCTCAACCAGGCCTCGTTCACCAAGGGAGAGGGATTCAAAATTACAATAGAAAAAACAACTATTGCGAGGCGCAAATTTGGCCAAGGCGTGCATGACTGAATTTGCATCCCGTCTAACCCAATAAAAGACAGCATAAGGTAAGCTACTTAGAAGAGTTTTTACATCCTGACAAATTGCATACAAAGGCCAAGGACAGTCTTCAATACTACCATTACAAGCATCAATGCAAGTCTTTGCATCACCTTCAATAATGCAATGCTGAAGCTTCTTGCATACAACTAGTTGTGCAGCCCAAAGCAATGCAGATGCCTCTACCACAGTAGGATCCATGGTTAACACCTTCTTAGTCTCTTCCCAAATAATCTCACCATTGCTATCTCTAGCTATAACTACCAAAGTAGATTTAGACCCCAACAAAGCTGCATCAATATTTAATTTTATGGTACTATGAGGACGCTTCTTCCATCTGCCAATCTCCTTGGGCTAAATTGCATTTTGAAGAGTAGTAGCATCCATATGCTCCATATTCTTATGTTCCAGATTCTTAATGGTACTTGAGATTTTAGGTTTAGTATCATCATGAACTACCTAGTTGCGGAAGTTCCAAATGGCCTCTAGAATAAGCGCAATCTGAATAAATGTTTGGATCTTAACTTTCTCAAGAATATTACTTGAAGCCGAACTTTGGATAGGGGGATTGATGACAAGTTTTATAATGTCTTCATTGTTTGCCACATTAAGCCAGAGTGACCGCAAACCCCAACAACAACCAAACCATATAGCCCTAGCAAATTGATAGTGAAAAAATAGATGAGCATTGGATTCTACATCCTCATTACAAAGAGGACATAAGCTATTACTGGACCCCAATCTAACCTCCAAATTATGTTCTGTTGGGATGGTGTTGCTTCCAATCCGCCACATCAGAATTTTCAGTCTCTCATGCATCTTTAACTTCCACAACTCTGACCAATTAACACCATGATTGATGACTGTCCTGTGCTCTTGACTTATTTTGTAAGCTGACTTAACAGAAAAGGTCTCTATTTGTTCTTTAATCCAATAAAACTTATCTTGACACAGTAAGGGTGATATGATAATTTTCCAAACGGCTTCCACTGAGATATCGTCAAAAATGATTGCTAAAGCTGTTACATTCCATTGCCTAGTGTGCTGGTCAATGAAATTGGAGACCATCATATGCTGGATAGGAATTGTAGTGTCTTTAGGCGATGGTTTGAATCCCTCAAGCCAAGGCACCCACGGATCCAACCAAATATCAATGGATTTTTCATCCCCTACCAAGTAGCATGCTCCTTTGATGATTAACTCTCTAGCCTTTTTTATGGATTGCCAAATTGGAGACGCATTCTTGACTGGTTTACGCCTGAGCCCACCTCTTATCACCTTATATTTACTTCTAAAAGCTTCCATACATAAACTTTCATTTCCAACAGCCACCATCCAAGAAAGCTTAGCTATTAGGGCTTTATTAAAATCTTTAGTGTTATGCTAGTTATCAGTCTTAATTGAGTCTATATTATTTCTTCTTCTCCTGACTATGGTGGATAGGTGGAAAAACTTAGAATTCCTATCTCCCTCCTTTAACCAGCATTCTCTAGACTTTTGCCTCCAAATCATCTCATTTCTGAATATCCATTCATTTAATTCAGATTGTAGAAGTGCTTCAGCTATAGCATTTGCCTCTATTCTTTCTAAAGCTTGGATTGACTCAATTTGGCTAGTGAGAACTTTGATTCTACTTTGGCAGTGTCCAAAAACTTCTTTGTTCCATTTCCTAAGAGCCATTTGAGTAGATTTTTGTTTTTGATAAAGCTTATTGCAAGTAGTCCCAGAGTGCTCTTCCTTCCATGCATCCTTAATAACCCTATGACTTCTTTCATCTCTTTTCCATGTAGCCTCAAACCTGAAAGGTCTTAGAGCCTACGTATCTATTGGATTAGTGTCCAAAAGCAGTGGGCAATGATATGAGTTTATAGCTCCAAGATGGTAAATTACTGTTTTTTGGAATTGAATTCTCCAACTCATACTAGCAATGCCCCTATCCAACCTTTCCTTTATACAATCTCTTCGCCACCTTCTATTGGTCCATGTGAACTTGTTTCCAGTATAGCCTAAATCTACTGCTTCCAGATTAAACATAACCCTTTCAAATAATTTGGGCATGAACTATTGCCTTTGTTTCCACCATCTTTCTCCTCATCCTCCAGAACTACATTAAAATCCCCAAAACATATCCAAGGCTCACTAACGAATTCCAATAGGGCACACAAATTTTCCCAAGCCTTCTTCCTTTTCTAGTGATATGGTGGCCCATAAAACCCAATCAACACCCAACTTCCAAATCCTTCAATGATTCTAATAGCTATCATCTGAGTATTATATTCCATAACTTCAGCTGTTACTACATTAGACCACAACATACATATTCCTCCTCTTTTACCCCTAGCACCAACCACATGATGCCTAGAAAAACCTAAAGACTTGACAACCGATTACATTTTCAATTCACCAGCTTTTGTTTCTGATAAGAAAATTACCTCTGGGTGACGAGCCCTTATTTTAGTCTTGAGAGCTCTCACAGTCGAGGCATTGTAAATGCCCCGACAATTCCAACCAATGGCGTTCATAGAGCGGTGGAGACTTGGGTGCAACAACAAACGTGCCTTAGAAAACTCCAAGATCAACACCCAGTGGGAGTACTTTTGTTTGTTCACCAATGAGAACTTTTTCTATACAAAGATCATATTTGTAATCATAGTTCTTTAGGAGATTTGCTCATTTGTAAGACTTTGTTAAGTGTTCATGCAAATAAGTGCTTCTTTTTTAATCTTGGTTTTAAGTTTATAAGTTTATTTAAGTTTAATTCATTATAATAGTTTTTAGTTTAGTTTAATTCATAATTTTTAGTTTTCAATACAATGTGATCACCTGGTCTATTAGGCTTCGATCCAATTATTGTGTGTTGGGGGTCTTTTGTGGTTCAACCACGTATCGAAGCTTGTGTGGCTACTCCGCAGGACCCGGGTTCAAGGAATGGGGATCAAGCCAAAGACTCCTGTTGGACTAGCTTGAAGCCTAGTGGCTCTCAATGCATTGTGGGCCCAATCCAGTGGTTCAATGCCATCTGAGGATAAATATAGTTGCACAGATTAAGGGGAAGCCCAATAACAAAGTGTACCGTGGAATTGAAACAAAATATTCAAATGAACAATCTTCCTTTCTTTTGTACTGCCGTAACTTGGTTTAGCAGTACCGTTCAACTTCAGCAGAGGCTGTTAACAGTACGTAACTTTAAAATAAAAGATACTTAAAGAAAATAGATTTGGATGGGAGAGAGAGCTCAAAACCGGTGCATGTAATGGATTCTAAAGCTTTCTAGAACTCTCTTGTGTACCTTTGGAAACAGATTTGAACAATGAGGTTTTAGATCTAGAGAATGGAGTTTTAGATCTAGAGTTTCTAAGGTTTGAAAGCCATGGTTATGGCTTTGATATTTGCTGGAGATTTTCCATGTGTTGTGTATTGTGGGTCTATTATGATGATATCTTGGTTTTCTCTGATCTCCCTCCTTTTTAGTTGCTCTCCCCCCCTTTTATTTATAGGCCAAGATCTCTCAACATAAAGAACCCTAAATTCCTTTAGTCATGGCTGGTCATCATCATGCTTAGTGCTTTGGGATAACACCATGGTGGTATTATCTAGAGACAACAACCCATTTCACAAATTTGGTAGTGTCATTTGGTTACTTGGTTTAGTTTTGCCCCAAAGAGGAAGAATGTTGCTATCTAGTTGGTGGGTTCTCCTAGATGGTTTGCTTTGGGTCAGCTGGAACATTTAATAACTATGCCCATTTCAGCTAAGAAGAAAAAGAAGGGGAGGAAAGGCCATTCGGCTGGAATCACTACACACACCTACTTGGTGCACCTCTTTCTTGGTTAGAGAGTCCCTAAGCTGACTTCCACCAAGAAGGGAAGGGCACAACAGCAAAGAAACCCCTCACACCCCCCAACCATCCAAACCTTACCTCCTTTAAGTGTGATCTGCATCAATGGTGGCTGTGCTTAGGTAGAACTCGACCGAACATGTGGATTCAACAAAGTAGGGAACAGGTTCGGCAAAAAAAAAAAGAATTTAGAGAGTTCCATTGATGTGTCTCTTTCTCTTTTTTCTGGTTTTGTTGTCAGTGCCAACTCCCTTTCATACGTTAAATTTAAATATTTGATACCCATGTTGAATGGGTTGGACTTTTGTAAAGTGGGCTACTTGTTACTGCAGAACCTACCAACTGGGGTTTTTGTTCTTATCATGACCTATTAACCTCATGGGGCTTCTTTTATCTTGAAGTGTTGGGCTTATTGAGCTGGGCCATTGTGTTTGGCAGGACCCATTAGTCTTATGGGGTCCCATCCAACGTGAAGTGGATTTTATACAGCTGTTGCACCCGGTAAATTAGGTCGTTGTGTGTACAGCAGAACCCTTCGATCATGTGGGGTTCCTCTTAGCGTGAAGTGTGCTTCTGGTGGCCGCTAAACCCAATGAGTTGGGCTTTTATAGGTACTGCAGAACTCATTCGTCTCATGAAGTCTTTTTGTCAATGTGAATAAGACCTTCAGCGGCCGGACCCGATGTGATGGGCCTTTTGTGTAGGCTTTTTCTTGGTGTTTCTGTGGGCTTTTCTTGACCTTTTTTAGATTTGGCTCGCCGAAAAAACAGCCCTCAACATTACGCCCCCCAAGTGTGTGGGCTTGCATCGCAAGGTCATGCACGAGTTTGATATCAAATTTGCTTCATCATTAGGATGGATGAATTGAAACACATTTGATCAGGATGCCGACGTACCAATTGATCTTTCGTCAGTGCAGCTGAACAAGAGTTGTTCTAGTAAGGCACGCATATGATTTAGTAAGTTGTTGTTGAGGAAAATGAGGTTATGGCTGAACCCAAATAAGAATGACACTTTCCTTTGAGAGTTTTTGTCATGTTGATTCTTCCTTAATGTTGGTCCATTAATAAACAAAAGAATCTTGTTAAATAAATGTTTAACGTCCAAAAGTGAGGCCGAAAAGCCCTCAAGGATAAGTTGTTAAACGACATTGATAAAAGCTAGTTTAGTGGCAAGTGAATCTTGTTGAATAAAGGTGTAGCTTCTGGTTGTGAGGATATTTGGAAGCCCCCATGTTCTTTAGTTTGGGTGAACTATGAGCTTAATGAAAGAAGATGCAAGTATTTTTCTTTTGGTCCAACAATACACTTTACCATATAGTTCAACGGTAAGTATTGCCATCATCAGAGTTGTGCATCTGAACACTTGTGGCATTAAGACTTGGAAAGCAAGCACATTATCATCTCATAAGCATGCAAGAGTAGAAACCCCAATGATGAGATAATATTGAGCAATAGTAAATTGTAAGTGCATGGAGTTACCATGGCTTTAGATGTACGGGGTTGCCACGGCTTGGGTGCATGGGGTTGCCATGGCTATGGAGGTGTTGTGGACTTTCCATGGCTTTGGTGCATGGGATTGCCATTGCTATGGAGATGCGTGTGGATTTGACACGGCTTCGGTGCATGGGGTCTCTATGGCTTTAGAGATGCGTTTGGATTTGACACGGCTTCGGTGCATAGGGTTGCCATGGCTTTATAGATGCGTGTGGATTTGCCACGACTTTAGTGCATGGGATCGCCATGGCTTTGCTGCGTGGTTTCTCATGGATTCATATGCTCTTAGAGTAAGTGGTGACACAATGGATTTGGTATCGTTGACCATAGAGTTTGTTGATGAGGATGTGATACCTTTAAATGTGGAAGCCAATGTCCTTGAATGTGGGACCACATGGCAAGAATAATATCTCTACTAGGTGATATTTAGGAAGTGATAGGTTTTGCTGCTGCTGAACAGGCGAAACTTATTGTTGAACAGATTTTGCCGTTGAACACTCAGATCTTGTTTCTTTGGAGGAGTTAGGGCCACAATCTGTTGAAGAGCTTGGCGACAAGCGGGCTAACTCTGAGGTTGTAATGGTTGATGAAGTTGTTCCACTTGTTTATGTCATGTGCTCATGGAGGGATTTTTGACATTGAGGCCACTGATGTAGCTGAACCAAAGTCACTTGAGAATCTTGTTCAGAAGCCCCCAAGTGGTTAGTAACTGATCATGACTTCTTCTTCTTTTTTTTTCTTTTTTTTAGTTTCGTGGGCACCCCTCCTTATAGTAGGTTATGATGAGTTCTTGTGTTTCAAAGTTCCTTCTAAGGGTTTGCCACTGTTGAACGAGTTTAAAGAGAAACATGGTGATTTCACCGCTGACCTCCAATTTGGAATTTGGTGTTGGTGTGTTTATGTTGGGTTTTGTCCATGTAGTACCGCTAAACATGCTGAACCTTCTTTGTTCAACAGCTTGTTGAGGCAAAACTGTTGGAGTAGGGTGGAGTTACTAAGAAGCTCATGAAAGCTGGTTTTGCGATGGAATTCATGCTAGAGCACATTCACCTTCTTGCATATGCCATGTTTAGCCATAAGGCTAGGGAAGGGTTATAGGCATTAGGCCGCCAGATTGAATATTTGAAGAAGTCCTTGGCACCACTAGAAGTTCTTCATGGTAGTTTTTCTAAAGCAAGCTCTTCAATGTCTTTTGCTGGCACACTTGCTTTGGATAGCTTGATCTATTATTTGTGTTGATGTCTTTTCTTATTTTGTAAGACAAGGGTGAACAAAAGAAAGATGATTCGGCTGTAAGAACTATGGTCTAGTTCAGCGGTGGAGTTCACTTTATGATTCAATATAAGCTTCTCATTCTGGTTTAGCAATGAATGTTGTTGTTTAGTTGAGTAGTAAGAACACATGAGATGTGTGGCTGAACGCGTTTGTCACACATCAACTTCCAAAGTATGCACATCAACGTCGAAGTGGCATTAAGTGAGGTAGTGACTCTTTTTGGAAGCCCCCATAATGGGCTTGAAGGTAGCGGCTGAACGAAACTTTTAAGCAAATGATGCATCCACTGAACTATAGTGGATGATGTTGTCATTGAACAAAGAGTGGTAGTAGCTTAAGAACATGGTCTATGACCAATAGCATATGTCCATTAAAACTTAAAGACTTATAATGGTTTCAAGGTGCCATTGGCTTGAATGATGCCATAGCAAGGATGAAAGATATCCATGGCATTGAGTTGAGAACTTGTTCAAGATGGCTTTTATTGGTGTGCGAGATTACCACGATTTTGGTGCATAGGATAGCCACAGCTTTGGTTGGTGCTTGAGTTGTTTCTAGCAACTTAGCTCACGTGTAGCGAGTTAGTGAATGAGAAAGAATCACTAGTTAATAGGTTTGATTGATCAGTTCAGTGGAAAGTCTCGTTGAATCTTTGCAAAGTATCTTGGTGAATGGTCTCTCTAAAAGTTTCAGTATTGCATGATGGTTTAGCAATAAGGCTTGCTAAATTTCTGAATGGTTTGGCAATAAGCCTTACCGAATGACATTAGAGTGAGCATCGCTGAACAATTGTGAAGAGTCTTGATGAGTGATTGAACCATGGAAGATGAGTTGATCACTGATTTGCACTTGATGAGGCAACTATTGAATGCGGCTGATTATGTCGCTGAACTATGAGATCTTGCATCGTTACTAATTTCCAAGGGATGGAATAGTTGCTGAGTTGTAGCAAATGCTAGAAACTTTGAACTAAATCATATGACACTGTTGAAATGTATAGTTGTTGATCTCCGGTAATAAATGTTGAAAAAAAACGTTTATGCTTGCCAGAGAATGGTGAAAGGCAATGATACCATTAAACTACGCCAGATAATGTTGTTAATGAGTTATGACAGAAAGTGAGCTATGGAGTTATGACAAATATTGTTGAGTTACAACAGATATTGTTGCCACCAAACTGCAACAGATAATGTTGCTGCCGAACTGCAACAAATGATGTTGTTGCTGAGTTGTAGATGATGTTTTCCCTAACTGTAGTAGATGGTGCTGGCTGAACTTTGTTTGGCACTTGATGTAGCATGCTTGAGATTTATGATAGACTTCAAAAATGCGTTTTGATTGTCCAACGGTGAAGAATCGAAAGGCAGCCATTGAACAATTTTAGCCCGTAAAGGAGACAAGCTTCAGGCCACATCTTTGTGGTCGCGAAACCAAGGTCATCTAAGTATGTTATGGCTGAACTGATGAGATGAATCCTCGTGAGTTCCGCCATTAGTCACAATCCCTTTAAATTTGAAAACTTTCATGGATAATTTAAGTATCTGCTAGACAAAGTATTCTAGCTTGGGTGAGGATTTAATATTGATCAAATTTTGATGAGTGTGAACATCATTCAACGATAATGGACCAGGTTCAGCGATAGGAGCCTTGATTGAGTGGTAATGGACCAGGTTCATCAGTAGATGACCTGGTTGAGTGATAGCAGCCTTGAGATCTGGTGGTAGTGGACCAGGTTCAGCAGTAGTCGACCAAGTTTAGCGGTAATGGACCAGGTTTAGCGGTAGCAGACTTGGTTGAGCGGTAAAATAGTAAGAATATGGCTTTTCCCTCCTTATGCTAAGAAAGTTGGTTCTGCAGAACTCTTATTGTGCTTGAGAGAGAATCAAAGGTGTCATCTTCAAATTTTTCAACGAAATGTTGAGCGGGATGCAAGACATTAGCAGTAGCATGATGGACATTAAGGTGGAAGCAGCATAACTACATATGATTTTGAGTAATGTAGCTTTAGGATCAGCCACCCCTTTGCACATGATCACATTCATCTCTTCGTTGGTGCAAGGAATTGATAAATACTAATGGCAAGAGAATTTTTTTTTTTTTTTTTTTTCTGCATTTGAGTTTGTCAGTGGTGTGAGGCTTGATTGATGTCGTTGTCCTTTCAAGCCTTTTGCAGCAACATAATATAGAGAATGGTATCATGGGATCGCTAAATGTTCTCAAGTAAGCTTTCACTTGGATTTCACTTGGTGTTGTGACGGATGATGAAGGTGACTTTTTTGTCTCAATGACAGTATTTGGAGGGAAAATATTTTTCTAGGGCATCAAGAAATTTAGTGAATGTGGGAGTTGTATATTTCTTTGGATAAAGATTGCTAATTATTTGAACTGAGTAAGAGGGTTTGTAGAGGCTTTCTAGCTTCTCTTGAAGATAGTTGCTTTTGAAACAGTAACATATTGTTGAGTGGTCAGTTCAATAGAGGAATGGTTGTGTACTGCTGAACCTTGTCTGGTTGAAGTCTGAATTGTTGCTATTGCTGGTCAAGATGGTCATTTGGATGACTTGTTTCTTTCGTTTTTGAATAACATCTGCCAACTTATATTGAGCTTGTTGTATACTCTTGAAAAAGGTTGTAGAGAAAATTGATTTTGAGGTTCACAACCACCAAATCTGCCACAAGTTGTTGTTTATGCCGAGACGCAACATCATGAGCCAGGGGCTGAGGTTGGTTATGTGGCTTCGTATTGCTATTGAAAGAGCCGTTTCTCTTTGAGCTTTTGGATTTGTGCGACATTGTCTAGATTGGAAGTGCTGCTTGACTCCCCAGTGGAGTCACCATTTATGTTGGGGGTCTTTTGTGGTTCAACCACGTGTTGAAACTTGTGTGGCTGCTCTGCAGTACCCGAGTTCAAGGAATGGGGGTCAAGCCTAAGACTCCTGCTGGACCAGCTTGAAGCCCAGTGGCTCTCAGTGCATTGTGGGCCTAATCCAGTGGTTCAATGCCATCTAAGGATAAATATAGTTGCACAAATCAAGGGGAAGCCCAATAACAAAGTGTACCGTGGAATTGAAACAAAATATTCAAATGTACAATCTTCCCTTCTTTTGTACTGCCACAACTTGGTTCAATGGTACCGTTCAGCTGTAGCAGAGGCTGTTAGCAGTACATAACTTTAAAATAATAGATACTTAAAGGAAATAGATTTGGATGGGAGAGAGAGCAAAAAACCGGTGCATGTAATGGATTCTAAAGCTTTCTAGAACTCTCTTGTGTATCTTTGGAGACAGATTTGAACAATGAGATTTTAGATCTAGAGAATGGAGTTTTAGATCTAGAGTTTCTAAAGTTTGAAAGCCATGGTTATAGCTTTGATATTTGTTGGAGATTTTCCATGTGTTGTGTATTGTGAGTCTATTATGATGATATCTTGGTTTTCTCTGATCTCCCTCATTTTTAGTTGCTCTCCCCCCCTTTTATTTATAGGCCAAGATCTCTCAACATAAAGAACCCCAAATTCCCTTTGTCATGGCTGGTCATCATCATGCTTAGTGCTTTGGGATAACACCATGGTGGTATTATTTAGAGACAACAACCCCTTTCACGAATTTGGTAGTGCCATTTGGTTACTTGGTTTAGTTTTGCCCCAAAGAGGAAGAATGTTGCTATCTAGTTGGTGGGTTCTCCTAGATGGTTTGCTTTGGGTCAACTGGAACATTTAATAGCTATGCCCATTTCAGCTAAGAAGAAAAAGAAGGGGAGGAAAGGCCATTCGGCCGAAATCACTACACACACCTGCTTAGTGCACCTCTTCCTTGGT
Source organism: Fagus crenata (assembly GCA_014362285.1). Taxonomy (NCBI): domain Eukaryota; kingdom Viridiplantae; phylum Streptophyta; class Magnoliopsida; order Fagales; family Fagaceae; genus Fagus; species Fagus crenata. The sequence continues at coordinate 1,392 of BKZX01025895.1, read as the reverse complement.
TAGAGAGTCCCTAAGCTGACTTCCATCAAGAAGGGAAGGGTACAACAGCAAAGAAACCTCTCACACCCCCCAACCATCCAAACCTTACCTCCTTCAAGTGTGATCTGTATCAATGGTGGTTGTGCTTAGGCAGAGCTCGGCTGAACATGTGGATTCAGTAAAGCAGGGAACAGGTTCGGCGGAACAACAAAGGATCTAAAGAGTTCCATCAATGTGTCTCTTTCTCTTTTGTCTGGTTTTGTTGTCAGTGCCAACTCCCTTTCATACGTTAAGTTTAAATATCTAATACCTATGTTGAATGGGATGGACTTTTGTAAAGTGGGCCACTTGTTATTGCAAAACCTAGCAACTGGGGCTTTTGTTATTATCATGACCCATTAACCTCATGGGGCTTCTTTTATCGTGAAGTGTTGGGCTTATTGAGCTGGGCCATCATGTTTGGCAGGACCCATTAGCCTTATGGGGTTCCATCCAACGTGAAGTGGATTTTATACAGCTGCAGCACCTAGTAAATTGGGTCGTTGTGTGTACGGCAGAACCCATTGATCATGTGGGGTTCCTATTAGCGTGAAGTGTGCTTCTGGTGGCTGCTAAACCCAATGAGTTGGGCTTTTTTGGGTACAGCAAAACTCATTCGTCTCGTGAAGTCTTTTTGTCAACGTGAATAGGACCTTTGGCGGCCAAACCCGATGTGTTGGCCCTCTCGTGTCGGCTTTTTCTTGACCTTTTTTAGATTTGGCTCACCGAAAAAACAACCCTCAACATTGTGCACCATTGATCTGTGATGTTTAGTAATTGTGCACCGTCAATTTGTGATGTTTATTATAGCTCCATAGACTTTTGTTTATTGTTTAACCTTGATCTTCACTTTTAGTATCTATAAACTATATAGATGACTTAGGCTACCAACTTCTTTATTTGCAATTTAGACTAAAATACATCCTTCAAGTTTGACTAATTTTGATTTTGTTTCCTGATATTTGAAAGTTTTGATCAGTTTCCTTTTAGTTTGGGTCTGTTTGGATTTTGTCCCTTATGTCCAAAAAACGTTAACGTTAAGTGACAGCAGAGCCTGTCACATGTGTCATGTGGTCCAATTAAATCATACCACGTGTAAAATTGAATTAAAAATAATTTAAAACAATTAAAAAAATTCTGAAAATTTAAAAAAAAAATTTATAATAACTAATAAGAAAACCATTTTTAACATAAAAGAAAAAAAGTTCATCTCTCTCTCTGTCTCTCTCTCGCCCGTGGATCTAGCCCATCTAGGCTTTCTACAATGTGCAAGAGAAAATCGGCTAAATTAAAGAGAGATTCAACTTCAGCCCGCATATGATGAGAGTCCAAGCAAAAACAAAAATTCTCCAAAATGCCCAAGAAGTTTTGGTC